>MU226448.1:187174-226564 GCA_018584345.1 Thuja plicata
CCCCCCCCCCCCCCCCCCGCCCCCCTCTCAGTTATTCTAACACTTCCTCCTTTCTTGCTTCCTCCCACTGCAATTTGAGTGTGATGATCAAGTAGCCCAAATACTTATCCATAATACTATATAGCATGCTACTCTATATTTATTTGCTTATGTTATAGTTAACTATCTGTAGACACCCTAAATTGGTAAACCATAATCAACATAGTCAACCAAAGTCAAAAGGGGTCAATTCAAGTCAATATAATGGATTAATTAAAAAAGCCATTAATTAATTAAATTTAAGCCAAAAAGGATTAATTAAACTATGTAATTGATTAAATCAATTAATTAAATAAATCAAATGCACCCCCATCAAATCCCCTTACATGGCTAATTTAATTAAATTGGTTGAATTAATTAAATCCTAATTACTTTCAACAAAGGGGACAAGGAATCAAATAGCCAATGAGAAGAAAGGATTGAGAGTACATGGATCATTCCAAACTTTGCTATCCTCGCCACTCATTTAGGCTTTGCTATCCTCACCACTCATTTTGTCATCTTGTCCCCCTATTTGAAACTCATCACTCAACCTTGACCTCAACCCTACTTTGACCTTGGTTAATCAAACTCACCCCCCTACCCTTGGGAATTACTATAAATAGAAGGATTTTCTTAGTGTAAACTTACCAATTCACATTTAGAGTAAGAATCCACATTTAATTGCATCTTGAATTTGGCATTTAGCATTGAAGCATTCTTGAATAGTATTGTTATAATGGAAAAATCATCCATGTTGACATAGATTTTGAGCATAAAATAGGGTATTTCATATTAATTTGCATCTTAGATCCATATTTTCATCATTGTTAGCACAATTCTCATTCTAGGGGTTGTCACTTTAGGATGCTTTGCAGCTGAGAGCATTTGTTTAGTCCTTATAGATAGAGATCCATGAGACACTCCTAATTGGCTTTCACTTTCAAAATTGATTAAGCTAGTTAGATCTTTCAAATTTGATTGAAAAGTATGTAAAACTAATGTTTCATGTAGGTTTGTGAATTGCAGGTTTACAGACTACATTTGGTGCCCACCGTGGGGCTCAAGCCTCACTTTCTAAACATCAATTTTGAAGAATTTATATTGCAGATTCTCCAAAATCATCAAAAACTTGCATCTCGTACAAAGAAGCTCACACTTGGTACAAAGAAGCTCACACCTAGTTTGTAATAGCTCGCACTTGGTCTATGAAATCTAGCATCTGGTCAGTGAAATCTCACACCTGGTACAAAGAAGCTCACACCTGGTCTGTCATAGCTCACGCCCAGTATAAAGAAGCTCGTACCTAGTATGTACAAGCTTGCATTTGGTCCAAAGAATCTCGCACCTGGTCCAAAGAAGCTCGCATTTGGTTTTTGCTGATAAACAAGCTCTCTTTGAGGGTTATGTTGTAAATTCTATCATTTAGTGAAGTTTTCATAACATTTAGGAAGATTTGCATATCATTTGGAAAAGTTTGCATCTCACTTAGTGAAAATTTGCATAACCTTTAGAAAAATTGCATCTCATTTAGTGAATTTTGCATATCATTTGGAAAACTTTGCATCTCATTTAGTGAAATTTGCATATCGTTTGAAAAAATTTGCATCTCATTGTGTGAAATTTGCATATCATTTAGGAGATTCTACATAAATGTTTGGTAAATCTTGAGTTGCATTCGGTCTGTGTTGAGTTGCATCCGGTCTGTGTTGAGTTGCATTTGGTTTGTTTTGAGTTGCATCTGGTCTGTGTTGAGTTGCATTCAGTTTGTGTTGAGTTGCATCTAGTCTGTGTTTAGTTGCATTCAGTTTGTTCCAAGTTGCATCTAGTTTGTTCTGAGTTGCATCTGGTATGTTCTGAGTTGCATTCGGTCTGTTCTGCATTGCATTTGGTTAATGATAAGAACAATTAAATTCAATTTGTATAAGTGATAAATTTTATAATTAATTGATGCTTTTGATGAATTGCAAATGACTAAAGGGATCAAATCAAGAAAAACTCAAAAATTGATATACAAATCACTTGATTATTATCAAGAGAGACAGGCAAAGCGAATATAATTAGCAATTGAAGCCGAAACGTTGGAAGAAAGAATTCAAACATGAAATAGGTATTGGAATATCACTAACCTTTACCAAGCCTTTTATAACATGCCATATAGTCCTCTAGATACTTCTCCCATTTGAATATGATACATCTTATATTTTAAAAAACAAAGTGTAGAGTACCAGATTATTGGAAAGAGAAGGAATCTAAAAGATTGAATAAATATGCTAAGCAAATCCATAACGCAAACATAGTGGAAAACTTAGAAGAAGAAGAGAAAGCATACAAACATTACATCAAAATTCTCAAACTATATTGTAGACACCCTAAATTGGTCAGCCAAAATAAACATGGTCAAACAAAGTCAGAAGGGGTCAAATCAAGTCAACATCATGGATTAAATAACAAAGCCATTTAATTAATTAAATCTAAGCCAAAAGGGGATTAATTAAACTATGTGATTGATTAAATTAATTAGTTATATAGTTCAAATTAAATAAATCAAATGCAACCCATTAAAACCCCTTACATGGCTAATTTAATTAATTGATTGATTTAATTAAATCCTAATTAATTTCAACAAAGGGGACAAAGAATCAAAGAGCCAATGAGAAAAAGGGATGAAGAGCACATGGATCACTCCAAGACTTTTCTATCCTCGCCACTCATTTAGGCTTTTCTATCCTCACCACTCCTTTTGTCATCGTGTCCCCCTATTTGAAACCCATCACTCAACCTTGACCTCAACTCTACCTTGACCTTGGTTAATCAAACTCACCCCTTACCCTTGGGAATTCCTATATAGGAGGATTTTCTTAGTGTAAGTTAACCAATTCACATTTAGAGTAAGAATTCACATTCAAATTGCATCTTGAATTGGGAATTTAGCATTTAGCATTGAAGCATTCTTGAAGAGTCTTGTTATAATGACAAAATCATTCATGGTTACATAAAATTTGAGCATATAATAGGGCATTTCATCTTAATTTGCATCTTAGATCCATATTTTCATCATCATTATCACAATTCTCATTCTAGGGGTTGTCACTTTAGGATGCTTTTGCAGCTGAGAGCATTTGTTTAGTCCTTCTAGATAGAGATCCATGAGATGCTTTTAATTTTCTTTCACTTTCAAAGTTGTTTAACCTAGTTAGATCTATCAAAGTTTGATTGAAAAGTATGTTAAACTAATGTTTCATGTAGTTTTGTGCATTGTAGGTTTACGAACAACATTTGGCGCACACCGTGGGGCTCAAGCCTCACTTTCTAAATATCAATTTTGAAGGATTTACTTTTCATATTCTCTGAAATCATCAGAAACTCGCACATGGTCCAAAGAAGCTCGCACCTAGTCTAGCATAGCTCGCACCTGGTCTGTGAAAGATAGCATTTAGTCTATGAAATCTCACACCTGGCATAAACAACCTCGCACCTCATCTGTGAAAGATAACATACGGTCTGTACAATCTCGCATCTGGTCCAAAGAAGCTCACATTTGGTTTTTGTTGATAAATAGACTCTATTTGAGGGTTATGTTGTAAATTCTATCATTTAGTGAAGTTTGCGTAGCATTTAGGAAGATTTGCATATCATTTGGAAACTTTGCATCTCATTTAGTGAAAATTTGCATATCTTTTAGAAACTTTGCATCTCATTTAGTGAAAAAATGCATATGTTTGGAACTTTGCATCTCACTTAAAGAAAATTTGCATATCTTTGAAACTTTGCATCTTATTTAGTGAAGATTTGCATATCATTTGGAAAATTTGCATCTAATTTAGTGAAAATTTGCATATCTTTTGGAAACTTTGCATCTCATTTAGTGAAAATTTGCATATCTTTTAAATTTTGCATCTCATTTAGTGGAAATTTGCATATTTTTGGAAAACTTTGCATTTCTTTGTGTGAAATTGGCATATCATTTAGGAGATTTTGCAAAAATATTTGATAAATCTTTAGTTGCATCATGTTTGTGTTTAGTTGCATCTGGTCTATTCTGATTTGCATCTGCTCAGTGTTTAGTTGCATCTGGTTTGTTCCGAGTTGCATCTGGTTGTGTTTAGTTGCATCTAGTATGTGTTTAGTTGCATCTGGTTTGTTCTGAGTTGTATCTAGTATGTGTTTAGTTGCATCTGGTTTGTTCCAAATTGCATCTGGTGTGTTCTAAGTTGCATCTGGTCTATTCTGAGTTACATCTGGTATGTTATGAGTTGCATTCGACATGTTCTGCATTGCATTTGGTTAATGATAAGAACATCAAATTCAAGTTGTATAATTGATAAATTTGACAATTAATTAATGTTTTTTTTTAAATTACAGATGATTAAAAGTATTAAGTCAAGAAAAGTTTGGAAAGCAATACACAAATCATCATCAAAGGAAGGAGGCAAAGAAGCTACACAAAGAAGCAAAACAGATACAATTAGGGATTAAAGCTGAAACGTTGGAAGAAAGGATTCCAGCATGAAATAGGTATTGGAAGATCACTAACCTTTACCAAGAATTTTATAACATGTCATATAGTCCTTTAGATACTTCTCTCGTTTGAATATGATACATTTTAAAGCTCAAAAAACAAAGTGTGGAGTATCAGATTATTGGAAAGAGAACGAATCCAAAAGATTGAATAAATATGCTAAACAAATACATAATGCAAACATAGTGGAAAACTTAGAAGAAGAAGAGAAAGCATACGAACATTACATCAAAATTCTCAACCTCTATCAAACTAAGTTTCCATCTTTGGCTTAAGTATTTATTCATTCATTTGAGGTGGATTTGGTTTTGATTTTCCTTCACTTTGTTTTGCTTGGTTGTTGAAACTAACATTTTGGGGAGAAAACTTGGATGCTAAGGAGCGGGAACAATCGCCACTCAGTGAGTATACAAAAAGAAAAATAAACAAAATCATAAATGCACCTAGCCTTTTCTAGCATCAAAACAAGGTATTCCTAAATCCTTATGCATTTTGTTTAAATTATGGCAATTTCATTCACACATCTAGCTTAAGGTAAAAGAGGAAAATGAAATCTTAAGTGAAGCATTAGGGATATGCTCTTCACCTTTGGTGAATCAAACTCCTTTATATGCTAAATTTGGGATAGAAAAGAGCCAAGTAATCAATCAAACACCTAATTAAGCCTTATTGTTTTTGGATTAAAGAGGATTGGAATGAAAAATTTTAGTCGTGTTTGGAAGTGAGGAAGCAGTAGGGATATGCTCTTCACCCTTTGGGTGGATCAAACTCCTAAACCTACTTATTAATTTCATTTCTTTATTTCCATATACTTGCTAGATCTTTAGTGGGCCTGCCTCCCGAGATTTGCCTTATCGAGGATGGTGAGAGGGAATGATCCAAGTGGGATACAAAAAATTTTAGCCATGGTAATCCAACCCACTATAAAAAAATACATTCATCATTAATAGGTGAGTGACGGAAAGATTTGAGAATCGTACCTCCTCTAGTAGTCCTTCGGGATTGCGCAAAATCAGGTTTTTACGCATGTGGGAGGCCTCTGTAGTGGGGGATAGACTCAAGTGTTTTTAAAAGAAATATTGATTACAATGTGATTAAGTATAAATAATACCTTTTTAAACCTTGTTGAAACAAGTTAACCATAGGTAGCTTGACTGAATTGTTTTCTTGTGGAGACCTTGTCAAAAACATCCGAGAATATACACTTTTATAGCTTTTTAGAAGTTAGAAAACATGTGTATTTGTGGTTTCTATGCTCGATGATACATGATCTTGAAGAAAACAAAACATCCATTTAAACTATTCAAAGTTCATAAAAATCACCATTCTTTTCAAAAGGATACTTCTTCAACAAAGATTCACAATTCTCTTTCATGTCGGTTTGGATAAAATATCATCATATTAAATTGTCTTTACCATAAGACAAAACTTCACATAGGGAAGAGACCAAACCTCCTCAACCACCTAGACAAGAACATCAAGTCAATCGCATCATGGTTGAAAATAAATGGTCTAGATACCCTAATCATGATAACAATGAAGAGGAGAATCATATGGCAACTGTCACAAAGAAAATTCAATCTTTTCAATCACAAATCCAAGACCTAAAGGAAGAAAAGGATACACCATTCAAAAAATACTCATTAAGATCAATTTTTCCTTTTCTCTTTAATCTTGATCTAAACATGTCTCCCTTTTCTTCAAACAAAGAGGCATCTAAGCATGAAAAACCCATCTTTGATCAAGAACCACTTCATGACCATCATATATTTGATCAAGAGAATGAAGAGGAAGTTACATTAGATTATGTTGAGAGTCTTTTTTATCAATCATATGACAACAATGAACTAGATCATCGTGATCTTGAATCCAATACCTCTATTGGAAAATACACATGAATTTAAATTTCCATTGGATAGATCATTTACTTCTTTGGGACAATCTTATGAATCATCTTTGGAATAAATCCTTGAAAACAATCTCATCATGTTGCCTCAAATGACTTTGTGTGGATTTACATTTTTGAGCAACTATTGTGCATACCATCGACATAATAGACATAAAAATTCAAATTGTGTGGAGTTGAAACATAATATCCAATATCTAATTGATGATGACATAATTGAAGTGCAAAATCCTAATGAGTCATCTAATAGAGAACAAGATACTACTCTCAAGCAACATCTAAACCATGAGCCTATTTCTAGCAATGGTCCTCATGTAACCTATGAATTTTCCACCATTCCTCCATCCGCTAAAGCTTCACACCCAGCTACACCATCTCCATCAAAAAATGAACTTAAGGATGATACTTTCCATGTTGACTATGTCTACCCTCAAGGGCTACCTTTAAAATAAATCCAATCTAATTTACATCTTGCTGCAAGTTTCTTCCATGATTAAAAGATCTTAGACCTCGAGCCATCATGTGCTTCAATGCCTATCAGGCCTATTCAAAATGATGCTTTATCATACCTTCAAGAATCCCCCATGCATATCCAAAATCATACCTTGTCCTTAGTAGTGGATCCATGTCAAGAAGGTAAGTCAAAGTGTGAATAAACAAGTCTTAGTAAAGATCAAGATCAACATACTATCCAATCCTATCCAATATTTGACCAAGATCCCATATCCCTAGAGTCGCATGATTATTCTACCATACCCTTAGACTTCTTCCAAGATGATATCCCTCCATTTAAAGAACAAAGTATCCCTTCAAACCTCACATTTATTCACCTCCTAAGTAAGATCACGATATCCCTTTCACCATTTCCAATGAGCTTATTGAAAATCAAGAGAAAATTTCCCTTTCTAAACCATCTAATGATACCTTCACATCTTAATAAAATAGTATCCCTCCGATTCATATATATTATCCACCTCCTAAGCAAGATCATGATATCCCTGGGTGATCTCACAATAGTGTGTCCCACTTTTTGGGACGAAGGATTTCAGACTTTCAAAAAAAAAAAAATTTGATGGCTTCGCGCGAAGTGGTTAATAGGCTTCGCGCGAACTAGATAAAATGGGGGGTTCGCTCGAACTAGACCAAATTTGAGTGAACCCTCTGAATCAACAAAAAACAACCAAATTTTCCTTAGTGGGTTCGCTCAAAGGGGGTTCGCTCGAACCCCCCCAGACCCCTTTGCACGAAGGGGGTCTTCGCGTGAAGGGCCCTAAAATGAAAATTTCCCCTCAAAAAACAAAAACCTCCTAAAAATTGTCCTTTCAAGGCCTAGGACAGGGACCAAATCAAATATTTTTCTCAAACACATAATTCCAAATGATGTGATTCGGAACAAGCTTTCTAATGAATATAATTTTAATACATATTGAGTTCGTTATCACTTTCAAATATTACTTTAACTAAACATATGTTGTTTGGCGATTCAACAACTTGTCTCTTCAAGGCTTCGGAAAAAATACTAAATTACAAAAAAAAAAATGAAAAATATGTAGGAAAAGGGTATTTGTGTTACCTTTCTATAAAAAAAAAAATTGAATTTCGATATATACATTTCAAGTTAGAGTGATCAAAGTAACCTTATGTCTAAATTAGAGTTGCTATCACTTTAAAACTTAATAAAATATGAAATATTGACCCAAAATGAATGAAACCAATTAAATCCTCTAGATATTGAAGTTATAAATATAATTTTGAAAGAATTACATTTTTATCATATTTTAAAAAAAAGTTATGTTGATCAAAGTGACAGTCACTTCTTAAAATCACAGTTTTTTCACAAGAACCACTTTTCGAAGGAGAAGGAAAAATGAATTTTAATGAATATATATATATATATATATATATATATTTTTAAATATATTTAGAAACTAGAAAGAAAATTCTAAAAGACCCTAGTTTACATCATCTTCAAATTCCTTATAGTTTTGCTGCAATAGGTGTTTGAAAATGAAGTTTTTTCTCAAAATGTAGATCTCTATGTCAAAGTTGGCCAAAAAGTGGGACACACTATTGTGGGACCACCCCCCTTCCACCATTTTCAATAATCCTATTGAAAACCAAGAGAAAAGTACCTTCTCTTCCTTCATCTCCATATCTCCTCTTACCAGCTCCATTTCCATTCCCACCCCATCCAATAAAACTCTTATTTCAAGAATAAATTATCCCATGAAATCCTTGTCATGATCCTCCATGTCTACCTCAAAAATCTATCATTCCTCTCAATCCATTTCATGATAATAAATCCCCTCAAGCTTCAATTGATCCTATCAAAGCTACCAATGAGCCCATTGAAATAAAGATAAATCTAAAATATGATGACCATGGAAATATAGCTCACTCTAAAGATATTGATATCCCTTTCACACCTTATCCACCTCCATTCAAACGTAACCATACACTTTCCCCATCCTCCCAATCCATTTTGGGTTACTATATCCCAAATCTAAAGTCTCTAGCCTCCAAATCCATTTTGGATCCCTATTTCCCAAAGCTACAATCTTCATCCCTTCCATCCATATTGGGGCCATATATTTCTCCATATACCCTACCTACAATTCATAGCTCGTCATCCACTTACCCTATCATCTATCAAGATCAACTAATGCACACATACTTGAGAAATTTCAATGAAACTATCCATATGAACCTTCCATATCATTCATATCCATCCATGAACCCCAAAACCTTTGGAATAAATTTGGATGTCAAACATCAAAATAAACAATCCAAGAATTCACAGGCATTCAAAAATTCTCGTGTCCAATCTAATCGACATGTGAATACCAAGAAAAAATAAATATCCAAAAGGCCGCAAAGGTCCACCAAGAAAATGTGGGTCCTAAATCCCTCATTGAAGAAATGCATTCTAAAGCATCACAAAGGAAAGAAAAATCAAAGACTATGTGGATTCCTAACTCTCTTTTGCAAGACTTGCACACAAAACAAAAATCAAAGTTGACATTCAAGCTTCCAAAGGCTTCCGCTCCACCTCCTTTCAAAAAAATTTCATCTTCTAAATCTATTTTGGGTTCTCATGTCCCAAAATCCACTACCTTAGATACTTCATCACCTTGTCCATCCATTTTGGGTCCTCGTGTTCCAAAATACATAATCTTTCCTCCATCATAATTTCAAGTTTCCCCATCCATTTTTCATCCATCATTCCACCACCCTTCAAAGTGTGTGTCAAAGTTGATCTTGCCGACATTTCTATCCATAATATACATGTTGCTTATCCCTCTATCCATTATCCAATACCTATTTTCCATCCTTACATCCCTCTTATCCAATCTATGGCATAAAACCTTAACCACCATCAACCTTTATCCTCCATATCTATCCTTTATCCTCACCTTATCAATATCTTTGAACATCCTTTCCATAGCCATGGTTCATTACAGCATACCTTTCAAAGGGGCATTATCCAAAGAGCAAGAGGTAAAAATTCCTGCATTCACTATCTTCCAAAAATTTAGAAAAAAAAAGAAAAAGAGTAAAGAGAAATCATTCGTCCTATGGTGAAAACCACTTCTTGTGGCACCTTGGGCAATTACCATGATGAAAACCTGGAAAATAGGAGTCATGCAAAGTTCACTTTCTTGTACTCTACATCTGGGGGCAAGTTCCATCCATGATATATCAATCATGTTATCCATCATATCCTACATCTTCGATATCCTACCATTTATCCTATTTGCATTCACCTTCCCTCTTTCACTTTTGATCTTGACAAGGTTAAACATATCCATGCACATGAGGTATCTTGACATCAGTTATCCTTTCCATCAACCTATTCACTTTTTGCATCCATGCTACCCTATCATGATCTTTCTTATCCTAAATCAACCCTCATCATCCCTAAGCATCCTGACAATAATTCCAAACCATCCACTCGTGGCTTCCATCGAACCTTATCCTAATTGTTCAATCCTATCCACATCTTATCCAAATTGAAGCCTTGGTCTTGATTGGAATGAAGAACGTAAAGTGCAAAATTTGTTCGCAAAAACTTCTTGACATGTTCACTCTTTTGGACTACCCACTTTCATGACATTAGGTTACTATCCCATAGGCTATCTAGCATTGCATCATTAGTTTATGTTGCTTATCCAAAACAGACTTCACATTATCATATCCCTTTTCCTTATCTCGGGTAATCTTGAGGAGACAGTCCTGAGGGTCACATTACACTCTTCCTTCATCATTGCCTATCCACTTCTAATTCATCAGTCTGCTCATACATTTGTAAGGCCCTACACCTTGCTAGACATTGGGGGAAAACAAATCTATTGTGCTTTAGAACTAGTAATCTTTCAAATCAAAATCATAAATCAAAATCATGTCCGTTAAAAAAACTCAAGTCTCAAGACTCGACACAATCAAGAAAGAGTCGACAAAATCAGCACACAGGACATCACAACCAACAAAAACATCAAGATCAAAAATTGAAAAAATTGACGAAAAAATGGACGCAAAATCAAAAAATAAAAAAAATGCAACAAATGTTCAAAATCATCGAACACTCAATCATCAATGCACAAAAATTCCTAAAATTGAAAAAAAAAACCCAAATTCAAAAAAATTGAAAAACAAAATCACAATTAAAAAAAATTGAAAATTTTTTTTTTAAAAAAAATAAATAAATAAATTTAAAAACCCCCCCACCACCTCCCATCCCCTCCCCCTGCGTGCTTGGCTCGCCGAGTTGTGAGCTCTGCTCGCCCGGGTGCGAGCTAACTCGCTCGGCACCTCCAAAAACCATTTTTTTTGCATTTTTTTTTATAAATTCACAAACCCATTTCAATATTCATCATTTCAAGGCACAAAAACACAAAATCAATTTTTAAAAAAAACCTCATTTAAAGAAAAAAAAACCCAACAAAAATTACAAAAAAAAACTCATTTGTATTGCAAACTTTTTTTTCATCCAAAACATGCGAAATCTTTTTTTTTTTTTTTAAATCATCATCATTCTTTTTCATACCTATTTTTGGCCTCGCGGGGCGCTGCCCCTCAACCCCGCCCTGTCTCGCGACAGGGAATGCGCCTAGGGCGCTGCCCCAGGACCCCGCAAGGGGTGTTTCCCCTTGACCCCATTTTGGGGGCGCTGCCCCCCAAACCCTCGAAGAAGAAAAAAAAACTAGGGGGGAAACTGTGCCATTTTTTTCACCCCAACATTGTTTTTTTGCCAAATTTTTCATCCATGCCAGGGGCATCCATATGATCTTCAGGAGATCATATATATATAGATATACACACACACAAGCATAACACAAACATCCTTAATCAAGATCAAAAATCCAAGATAGTTCAACTTTTTAATCAATCGAAAATCTCAAATTTCAAAACACCTAATCGATCCACCAAATCTCAAACTCAAACATCGACATCAAATCCAAACATCGAATCAAGTGTGAGAGCTGCATTTGTACATAAAGCTTTCGTCACAATTTTTGAAAGCTGCCTTGGTCCATCATTCTTGACAAATCCAATTAGGGGCACAATTCATATTCCAAGAGCTCATCAGAGAACAAACACAAGTGAGATTTCAAATCCCTTCATCAAAAATCAAGAATCACAATCTTTGACACTTATCAATTGATCCAAATATCAAATTTCTATAATCCAAACATATGACTCATATCAAATTCAAAGGCTAAGCAATCAAACGCTATGCTGGAACATCAAATCAACCAATATGAACAAAGGATTAACATTGGATGAAAAAAAAATTCTAAGAAAATGGATCAACAAATAACTAGCAAAGTTAGTTCAATGATGTTTCTTGATTTTTATATCATGTTTTTTTAGCAGATCAATGATGTTTTGAACTAGATACGTAATGATGGAGACATGATCTTTTCTAGATTTTTGCTCGTTAGGTTGATTCCTAGACATATGAAAGTTCATCTAATGACATGATCATCAAAGAATCATCGAGGACATTTGTATGTCAATACAGATTATACCTTTTCATGTTTACGCACAAGGATACTTAGGCCATTTAGGTAATTCATACCTTAATTCCAAGATCCACTTGCAACATTGAATCCGATGAAAATGATATTCACATCATCATGGTTTGGAAATCTCACCAATGAGGGTTGTATTGATTTCACTGCTTCACAAAACCTCAATGATGACAGTGGTCACACTGAATCAGATGAAATAAGTAGTCATACCATCATGGTTTGAAAATCTAACCAGTGAGGGTTGTACCAATTTATAAATGATGTACCAAAAAGCTCAATGATGATAATTCCAAAAATAGTGATCCGTTACAAAGTGACAACTGTGTAGTTGCATACGCATATCGCATTCATGTTAGATTACATCATGCATTAATAATCATTATGGGAATTCTCAAGGAAAGTGGGAATCAATCATCCAAGTCAAATTATCCATATCAAAAGGAAGAGTCAAGGTCTCTCAAATGTCCAAAATCATAAGTGTTCACATCACAAGTGTACATCATCCAAGAAGATACATTAAGAGTCCATCTGTAACATCATCACAAGAGGTACATACGTCCATCATCAAATTTCTGATATCATCACATTGATCTAAGAATGACTGTCTCATGCCTCTGTAGGATGGTCCATCAATGTACCATCACCTGTACCTGTACCCATAGATATCCCTGTGTCAACCCCCCATAAGCTATTGGTTTATGATCTATCAGGTTCTCTAATCTGCCAATCAATCATCTACCATCTTTTTTAAACAAGTAAATCCTTCATATTTGTTTCATTCACATCACATTAATTGCAAGTGTTGTCAACATAAATTTATCTTTGATTTTGGAAATTTCCCTATCAAGGATTATAGGTCCTTCACCTAGAACCCAAGGAATCAAGATCAATTTTGAGTCTATATCATAGAAATATATATTTTTCTATTAAGACCCCATCATCTTCGACACACTTTATTTTGATCAAATCCTAATTGGAACCTTTGTCTATCACTTGTTTGCAAAACCTTCATCAAAATTCTAGATCAATCAACCTATCATATTATCTATCCAACCATCTATCAATCATCATAAATCATACCATCTAGTGCAATATCAATCATCCAACATTTCTCTTCTAATCTATCGAGAGATCCATCTCATCACACTTTATCCAATCGATCTCTCGAGGGGGCATATAATACCCATAATCATCTTGACCAGATTATCTCTGGGGAATCTAGTCAGTATCAAAAGCAGATCAAGGTCCAAGACATTTTCTCATCTTCAAAGTTCATCTTTTGTCAGGATTTAAATTGACAAAGATGACATTAATCAATTTTTTGCAATCATAATAATCATTTTTTTCTGCTCCAATTCTTGCAAAATCATCTCGATTTTAATCCCGAGGGGGCATACTGGCACCAGAGTGCATAGTTTTGTGAACCGGGGTAGTTTTTAAAATTGGGGACATCAAACGTCGAAATTCTTTTTTTACATCAGGGCATCAAAATGTAATAATTTTCACAACAGAGGTATCATAGTTTCAGAGAAACAACATCAGGATCACATCAACATCATATCAATATCCTTGGCATCATATCAACATCATCATATTAGGGATTCACATTGGAGCATCATCATTAGTATCAGCATCAGATCAAAGCATCATCATCAGCATCAACATCAGATCAGACATCAATATCAACATCAAACATCAAACATCATGTATTCTTTGAACCAGTGCGCTTCGCACATTGATTCAAAGAGGGGCATTTGTAGACACCCTAAATTGGTCAACCAAAATCAACATGGTCAACCAAAGTCAAAAGGGGTCAAATCAAGTCAACATCATGGATTAAATAACAAAGTCATTTAATTAATTAAATCTAAGCCAAAAGGGGATTAATTAAACTATGTGATTGATTAAATCAATTAGTTATATAGTTCAAATTAAATAAATCAAATACAACCCATTAAAACCCCTTACATGGCTAATTTAATTAATTGATTATTTTAGCGAAAAATTTAGTGGCGATTATTTGCCAATTGCTGAATGTCGCATGTCGGCGAGCGGGGAGTTGGCAAATTTTTTTCATATATTAGATTCACCCTATCGCCTGATAATTATTAATATTGGGTCCAATGCTTGGGCCCATCGCCCATCGCTTTATTTAATTTTCTAGTTTTCTTACACATTATCGCCAATGGAATTTAATTTTTGGTCCCCGTAAATTTTAAAAATTTGCCTATAATTTATACGCAACCCCAAATGGACGGCCTATATTCGCCAATAGTTTTATACATATATATTTATAGGCGGCCCCAAATTTGCCTAGCATTTTGCGGACAGGTGTCTGAACCCAACCCAAATTTGCCAACTTTATTAATCATACCTTCGTATTGGACAACCCATAATCGCCTCGCAAATAACAAAAGACGTGTTAAAATTACACGGGTGTCGCCAAATTTATATACCTTGACCTAATACCTCCCGTTGAATTTTCCAAATAAGGATAGTATAAAAACATTTGATCGATAGAGAAGTTTCATACTGTTGAGTGCAACTGCATACTGCATTGGCAAGTAGCGATTGCAATTTAATTTGAGGTAAAGGTAAGTGATACTTATTCTGCGACTCTGTAATTTTGAGTTCGTTATTATTTTGTGGTAACCAGTTAGTGAACACTGGTGACCAGGGAGATCTCAGACATGATTTTAGGGCCAATAAATCTAGAATCATATTTATATATATTATAGTCTATTGTCACTTCTTCAACAATTTAACATTTTTTTGCAGTGGAAATCGTTGGAGAATGGAGATGTCGAACAAGAATAAGGGTAAGGCTCCTACAAGTGGGAAAAGCCAAGAGAGGCCAGAAAAATGCAAAACCTTATCATCATACTTTGGTCATGGTGTTGGACATGTTTCTGTCCAAAATTAGGAAGTTGCTTCATCACAAGTAGATTTTGAAGATTCACAACCTGAAACTACATGACATATTGAAGAAGTAGGCGAACCTGATATCTCAGATCATGATGAACTCGAAGAGGATTTTTAGTTAAATACCCAGAGTAGCCATAATGATATAATCGACTTGGATGAGACTGAGAATGTCTGAGATGATGATGGTGCAGGGAAAAAGAAAAGAAAAACAATTCAAAGAAGGATATGGAATCAAAAAATGATTGGAAGTGGGAGTTGTCAAATAATTTTCAAATAGAATGGGTGTCAACGTATCCATTCATTGAACCAATGGACAATCCAATTGAGTTTCAGCCTCTGGTAGAATGCAGATGTAAGGTTTGCACCGAGATAAATAAGAAGGAAAAGAGGTTGCAGTTAAAAATTGACACCATAAAGAAGCATATGGATAAAGTTTACGAAAATAAAACCATAGATGGAGTTGAAAAATCAGTGATAAGATAGAAAATAAAGGATGAATCTCTGCATGTTAGGAATGTAGAATTATATGAATTTCAGCTGAATATACAGATGAAGCCTGCTCAAGTTAAAGGCTCTATTGAATCTTGTTTTGGAAAAGCATTGGAAGTAGAACTAAATGGGAAAAGTTGTTCAGTTAAGTGTTATTTTTAATATTTTGAGCAGAGGGCATCCTATGACAGACTACCCATCATTGAGTTCTTTATTACACTTTTTGAAAGTTCCTAACTATCCTAACACTCACTGGTCAGTAAATAGTGGATGGGAATGGGCAAGTTGTCTTACCGATGTTGAAAAAGAGGATCTAGAGGCAAAAATTAAAGAGGCAAATTTTATTGCATTGTCTTTAGATGAGGTTACAGTAGTAGATAATACTTCGTGGGTATGCATGCATGTTTATACTATACACAATTTTATCTGTCAACCTCATCTAATAACTGTTGCTAAAATGAAGGATAATGTGACAATTAAAAATCTATTTGAACTAGTAAAGAGATCTTTAATTAAATATGGAGGTATAAATGACATGACGATTGCCAATAAGTTGGTGTGTGTTGGAGTAGATGGAGCTTCAGTAATGCAAGGCCATAGGGGCAGTCTTTGCACAAAGATACAATCTTCTTGTGTGCCCTACGTTACTCCCATTCACTACATTGCCCACAGAATGAATCTAGCTTTTGGAGTTGTTAGCAAGCATGGTCCAGTACAAAAAAATGAAGTTTTAATCAAAGAGCTCTACCAATACTTACATCGAAGTCTGAAATGATTGAGGGAATTTCAACACTTTGTCGAAGGTCTAACCAATGGGAGCAAGCTTTTGAAGGATAATAATACTAGACAGAGCTCTTTGGATGAACTAGCGCATCGAGTGTTTTTAGAATATCAATCGTTGCTTGGTCTAATGAACTCAAGTCGTGAAGAAGCAGGGCTACCCAAATTTCCTGAGCTGCTACGAAGCTTAAGTAATGTAGAGACACTCTTAATGTTAGGAGGTCTTCTCCCCCTACTGGAGGAAATGAGAAACATAATGAGAAAGGCCCAACAAAGAGAAATGTATATTGCAGAATATGTTGCACTTTGTAAATTGACATTCATGATGCTAGATAATCTGTATCGATCATGTGATGATGTAAAATTTTCCAGCTGGCTTAAAATCACAGATTTGGACAATCCTGACAACTTTTTAAAGATCGGTGTAAATAAGGAGTTATGTGAAGAAGTACATGGAGTTGAGATACCAATGTACTACTATGCCAAGGTTGAGTTTGAGGAACCTGGAAGTAAGAACATGAAGCGAGTATCAAGTGTTAAAAGGGAAGACTTTACCAAGATCGTTGAGTCTGTAATTGCTTCTGTGAAGCGCATTGCCTATGATCTTTCCTTAGAGATTAGAGTAAGATTCCCTCCAGTCCAACTAATTGAATCTGTGTCTATTGTGTTTCCTTGATAGTGGAGTATCAACAATTTGAAGGATTATCAAAATAAGCTACTAACTTTGATAGATCATTTTTGCAAAACCAAAGAGTTAAATGGAGTAACTCTAAATGGAATTTTAGATGAATCTTGTTTGAGAGAAAAATCAGGCCACTTTTCACAAACAATGAGGGAACAATATAATAGTATGTAGAGTCCCCACAAAGATAGATCAACAACCAGGCTTTGGAAATATCTAGCTAAGAGCGAAATGTTGATTGATTCAATATCAAAAAATTTCAAGCTTGCTAATTTATGTCTGACCATGATATTGGGGTTGGTGGAGGATGAGAGAGTTTTCAGTGCTTTGGGATTCCTAAAGTCAAAGCTAAGAAACAAACTAGACAATAATTTGGAAAATTGCTTGAGGCTCTATACATCCAGGTGTGAAGTTCATACTTTTCCTCATGACAGGGCACTGAAATTGTGGAGGAAGAAATGTCAGAGAAGAGGGCCGGGCAATATTTCAAACCAAAGTGGGAGTGCCAGAGATAATGATGTGATTGCCATTGACTCGTGTACTGGTACTGGTAATGCTAGCGTTGAACTTGAGTTAAGCGGAGGTATGCAGAGTGCAGAAAACATATCAAAGAACCAAGGAGGCTATGAAGTTGATGACGATGAATCCGAGGATCCCAATAATGAGATGATGTGGCAACTTGAACCTTTGTAGAAGTAGCAGGTCCTAGGTATTTATTAAACTTTTTGTTGTAGTCTATTGTCTTTTTTTGTATCTCATCATCATTCATCAATCATGTATAATATCATATTCTAATGTCAAAATTCAAAAACATGAATGTGGTTGATAATCTCATGAATTCTACAACTAATAATGGTTTTCTTTTGCATTATTCAGCTCACATGGTACAATTCTTAAAGATTTATTTTTTATTTTTTTGGAAAACATAGCAATTCATATGATACAATTCTTAGAAATAGAGATTCTCATTAATTTATTTACAAATATGACACAATGTAACAATTCATTTGTTAATAGTAGTAAGAAGCAGAACACAACTCTATGTGATTCTATTTGCAAAAGTGAATTGACAATGAATTATGACTCAAGAGTCAATACCCATGTTAAATTTCATTACCCTTAGCAAATGACCCTGAATTCCCTTTTATATAAACAAGGGAGCAACAACAGCTTTAGGTCGATTTTCCTAATGTGAAGTCTCAAAATCAAAATCAGTAAGAGTCAAGACCAGTACACCATCTCTACAACTATACATTTCTACATTTGATAGACTGGTTTAGTAAATTAGCAATATCATTAAATAGCATTCGCTACATTGAGCCTGTTAAAAAAACAAAGTTCAAACTTGTTACTTTTAACTCAATTCAAACCAATAGATAAATAATATAGAGATGATTGAAACTGAAAGTACTTTCACATACTATTTGTGATTAGATGATTCTGCTAGTTTCTTTAATAAGCTCCATTCTGCATCATTTGGAAGGTTAATATTTGTCAAGTTATAGTAGATGACCTGAAACCTCGTCAACCATTCATACTTGTTAGACTGACTTGAAAACAATGATCCTTCCAATACTGCATTCAAATTTGTCAATGGTTTGATGCAGTTTGTAATGCCTTCATGAGTTGTGTCCTGAGGAAGCTTGCCTAAATTAGTCCTCATTGTCTCCTCCAACCTTTTTTTGTAAGCTTCTCTTCCAACAAAATTTGTTAATGAGTTACTAGGACCAGGACCAGGACTCGACAAACCATGACCTATCATTTCGGTTGTTGTTTGATTCATCTTGGCGAGATTTATCTCAAATAAGGCAAGAGTTTCCTCTACTTCCTTTAGTTTATGTCATTTTTGTAAGACAAAGGTTGCTTTTATTGATGCAAGAGCATGGTCATGAATTCCCTTGCTTGCCAAATGCCTGTCACTGGTTGTGTTGATTTTATTCAAAATCTATTTTGCAATTTTCTCTCTCTGACAAAAAAAAATTTCTTGTCAATGTGCTCTTTGAGCTTCCCAAAAACATCTCTAAGACTTTCTTTCAATTCAAACCAATCACATAACCTATCACCAGTCACCTTTATTTCCCCCCAAAGGTCTCTTTTTATTTTCTTGACTGTATTTTTCATTTGGTCATTCAAGTTGTTTTCATAAGTTTGAATTGTCCTATTTGCCTTCTTTAGCTCTTCTCTCAATTCTGACAACTGGTGTTCACTCTATTTTTTTATTTTCTCTGCTTCCTCTTCCTACTGGTTTGCTTTCTCTTCTCACTATTTTTCTTTTACCCTCTCATCCTCCAATTCTTTCTTTAATTTATTGTTTACTTGTGCCGCACTCTCCACACTTTTGTATAAATTTAATGAAGAGGCTTTTTCATCCTCAAGATTTTTATTGCTCTCTTCCAATTTTTCCCTCACAAATTTCAGTTCTGCCTCCATATGTTCTTGTTGACCAATTGCTTCTTTAGAGGATGAATTTTTTATCCTTTTCTCTAATTATTTCACCTATTATTTGCTACTTTCTCCTTTGCCTTTTAATTTTCTAGGTCTGCCTGTAACTTTTCTATTATGCCCTAAAGCTTTCCATTCTCTCTCTCCAACTTCATAAGTGAACTGTAGACAACTTGGTTGGTCATTTTCGACACATTTATCTTGTCCACTTTTTTAAATTTTTGATAAGTCCATTTGGAGGGTGCTAACTTGAAATTCAGATGGATCTATCTAACTCTCTGGTGGATTGTTATCTCTAGCCGGGGGCATAACAACCATGAACTCCATCATTTCTTTCTTTGGGTCATATGTGGGAAATAACCTATTCGATGCATGTTCTGCATCACGAGCTGCAACAACTACATCCCTCTTCAATGTCTTAGTATTTTGTCTATTCCTATTTTTTGTTTGTTATGAAGTTAGTTACAAAATCATTGTAACAAAAATTAGGGTTTTCTAACACAATTGAATGTTTGAAAGGTGAAATAGAACTTGCAGTGATGTACAAGCTTCCACCTGTGGTTCTAATAATTGCACCATGAGGATTAGTAATAGTAACACCCTGGCCCATTACAAGTGTAGTATTTGGATTGTTCAGAGGGTTTTGTGCTGAAGGTGTGGCAATTGTTGGACTCACAGTCACAAACACCATTGGCATTGTTGTCATAACCTTTTGCTTCTTTACACTGCCTTGATCTCCAGGATCCACTGATTTCATGTCTATTTATATTGTCATTTTTGAACCACTAGTACTACCCATGCCATCCCCACCAGTGGTAGTGGCACTTGATTCAGATTGAATCAGAGTGCTTGTCAAAGGTGGAACTAGATTTGACGCTGGAACAAATGAAGGTGCAAGGGTATGAGACCAAGTAGTACCTTTTTCTGATAAACTTCCAATTACTAGTGCCCTACCACATTTTGGTGGAGCAGGTGTGGCAATTGGATACCAATTCCCTTATCCTATGGGACCCATACCACCCCTACCTAGAAAACTCATTTTTTCTACCATCTCTGCCCCTTTGCCATATTTTTCTTTTATGGACGCACTGACTCTAGTAGCAATTATCACTGAATCTCGCCCATCAAAATCAGTATCTTGATCATCATAATTACTAGGATGTGCTTGACCAGGATGCTCTACATTCCACAAATCTCTAAATATTTCATCCTTGTCCACATCATAAATATCTGTAGAGGTCTTTGGCTTGCCAAAATGCTTCCTTAGTTTCCAAAAATCTTTAATTTTGGTTGCAGTCCAATTATCATCTTTACATTGAAGCGCTATGTTGTTTGAATTAGCTTTTGTAGATGGTTGAGTAGCTTACTGGTAGAAATTGTAGGATGTCTTGTGCTGCACTTTTCCTTTCTGCTTGTGCAATGCAATAATTTGTGATGACAATTCTTGTATTGAAATATTATTTTCAGCGGCGTATTTCTCCATCTCTTTTTTTACCTCATCCCAGGACTCCATGTTTTTAAAAACTTCTATCAATGGCATACTCTCATGTTGACATTTCCTTATGGAGCTCCCATTTGCTCTAATATTTGTCCCAATTATGTTTAGTGGATCATACTTCCAGTGGCTGTCAACAACAATGCGAAAAATTGAAGAAAAAACCTCTGCCGCTTTGAATCCTCTTCTCTCAAATGTGAACCCTCCCAATGAGAAAGGCAAGGAAGGAAATATCATTTTCTTTTTCTGACCATTAAAGAGTGCATCTGTGCTCTCCATATACTAAACATATTCCAATGCAAATACCCTCTTTGTAACATGTATTGGAAGTTTGTAGGGCTCTACCACTGAACCATAAAAACTTAACACAGTGTAGTCTTCCATGAAGTACCAGTCAACCAATTGTATTTGACTTCTGAGTTGAATGCAATCTCTCAAAGACATAGGCAATCTAGGAAATAGAGTGCCTGCAATTTTATGATACATTGGTGCCAAAATGAAGTCTACAAAATTATTATAGTTCCTTCTATTATCACTCATCCTTATCTAAGGTATCCATTCATATATTGCATTTTGGACCTGACTTTGAAGCTTGTTTGTTTAAAATATTGCATGATGCTTTGCTAAAAGAAGATAGCACAAGTAGGTTGTGAACCTAAATGTCTTCTATGAACCTCTTTTAATCATTAGTAATTGTTCTTGCATGCAATGAACAGTGTGCTCAATAAAATTATATTTTAGTGGTTTTTTTTCACAATGAATATGAAAAATCATTTCAAGAATGTTGGGACCCACTTCTTTGTTACTATCCAATCCCAAACAAAATGATAGCAAGGAAATACTATCCTGAACCCATTGCACAAAAATATCATAATCATAAGGAGGCTTATGATCTGGATCCAGACTAGAAATGCTTGTTATTCCTCTGATATACAAATCTTTTTGTTTTGCATCTATTTTTTCATAAGTCTCTGCCAACTTTCCCAGGTCAATATGCATGTTTGATTTTTGTGCTTCAAACCCTAGGTCCAATAGACTAGAAAATTCAATCTATGGACAAGGGAATACTTGAGGTAACACCATGCATGCTGACCCAACAACCCACGGTGCAATTTTATTTGTCTTTTCCTTTAACGTGTTGTTAAATGGATAAAATTTTGAATCCTTCATTGGATCTTTCCACTTATTTTCAAGTGCAAATCTAATTTCCATGATTCCCTTATTTCCATGGATAACAGGATAAAAAAATCATGGAATTCATCAGTGAAACTTGGTGTTTAAACCAGTTTGTGGAAGTCTATTATCTCTATTTCCTTCCTTTGCCCTTTACTCGTACTCTTGGTATTTGTTTTTCCCATCGTGGACCGCGGTATACTAGTATTACTATTTACTTGTACAAAAATTCAAAAAATTCTACCCAGGTAACAGCTACAATTTACAGGCATGTTTGAAAGTTTAACCCTAATTCTATGACTACAATCTAAACAGTAAACCTCTAGATTTGAAAAATTTAAAGGGCAGGATGTGGGTGTTCAGGATTTTACCCAAAAATTCAATTTGTGCAGACTACGAGTGGGCAGAGAGTTGAGAGACTCTGTTGCATTCCTCAATCCTCAACCTAGAAGTCGTAACCCCTTTTTGAATCTCACATACAATATACTAGTAACTTAGTAAGAACTGAAAATATAAAAACTTAGGTTAAAATTGTACAATAGTGAGTAGTACTGAATCGTCACTCATCACTCGTCACTCGTGTTAACTTTTACTGTCACTCATGTTAACTTTTATTTATTCTCCAGATATCTGAGGTCACTAGGACACGTGTCACTTAATTGTTTGGTCTGCGGTCAAATTAAGCTTATTACTTATTAAATGTTAAGTTACTCTTTTACTCCAATTATGATTTTAATTAAACTTAGCTGAGTGTACACATGTCATGATTCTGGAATAGGTTTGCAAAAATGGGGTTTCTTTTCCCTTTTGGCCTGAAATACACCGCACGTTGTTGATCTGTGCTCATCCAATGGTCGCTGATACTTTCTTTTAATCTTCCATATCTTTCGGTCTTTCGGTCATCATCGAATGACACTGATTGAATGAGTGTACACGTGTCATAATTTTGGAATAGGATTGCAAAAATGGGATTTCTTTTCCATTTTGGCTAGAAATACATCGTACATCATTGATCTCTACTCATCCAACGGTTGCTGGCAGTCACTATCATTTGTGGTGGGTCCCATTTATTTACTTTGAAATATATATCAGATGACACCAATTGTATGAGTGGTCACGTGTAGTCTGATTGAATGAGTGTACACATGTCGTGATTTCAGAATAGGATTGCAAAAATGGGATTTATTTTCCCTTTCGACCTGAAATACACCATACATCATTGATCTCTGCTCATTCAATGGTCGCTGGTAGTCACCATCATTTGTGGTGGGTCCCATTTATTTACCTTGAATTATATTTATCGGATGACACTGATTGTGTGAGTGGTCACATGTCGTCCGATTGAATGAGTGTACACGTGTCATGATTTTGGAATAGGATTACAAAAATTGAATTTATTTTTCCTTTCAGCCCAAAATACACCGTACATCATTGATCTCTGCTCATCCAACGGTCGTTGGCAGTCACTATCATGTGTGACGGGTCCCATTTATTTACTTTGAATTATATTTATCGGATGACATTGATTGTGTGAGTGGTCACGCGTCGTGATTTTGGAATAGGATTGCAAAAATGGGATTTCTTTTCCCTTTCGGCCAGAAATACACCATATGTCGTTGATCTCTACTCATCCAATGGTCACCAGAAATACAATTACACGTAAAACCATACGCCAAAAAATTATTAAATTTAAATAAGATTAAATATTGAAATTGTCTAATATAAAAATAACTAATTAAAATATTGCAATCACAGATAACTGTCTAATTATTTATTAATTTATTACTAACCATAATTTATAAAATGCTTTAAAATTTTACAATTCCACATTCACAGTCGCACACATGACACATAATGATAATTACATTTATCATTGACATGGAAAAATTAAGTTATTACTCTTAAATAAATTACACACATACATTAAACATTGTTACATTTTTTGGTTCATATTATATGATATCACAGATTCACACATTAATTTGGCAATGTGAATGTGCATATAATTTATTATTTATTATTTATCAAAAGTAAAGTCTTTAGATTTATTTACAAAAAAACAATATTACACAGACAATCTATTATCTCACACACTGACATGTGTCTCATTTATGGAGGAAGATAGAAAAAGTACAATAATTATTAAGAGTCGAAGAAAAAAAATTTCATTAACTATATCAAAAATTTACATCTCTAATATTATAATATACTTTATAGTTAATTTATAATTATAGAGTTTAACTTTAGACTATAGTCGCACTGTAAAACCCTACAAAATGGGAAGTATCCAAACAGTTACAAAATTTGTTGCCACAAGGGCATTGGTTGATCATATAAGAAAAAAGAAAAAAAACAAAATGAAATGCGAAAACGCATTTCAAGAACATAAACACTAAGGGTCTTCATCTCCATCCATGTCTAAGAAGAATTGTCTATGGAGGATAATCTCCCCGAATTCATCGAGCTAGGTGTAGTCCGTCTCCTCGAAGTCATCGAGGTGAAACCACTTCCACACGAAGTCCCTCCCCAGCCACGCCCACTTTCAATGTCATGTCAGCTACCTTTCATTAAGGTTCAGTAGGAAGGGTTTCCTTTCCACATTTCTGCCTCGTTGGAAAAGCTTTTCAATTTCATCAGCCTAAGGGATACCCAACCCTGGTTCTGCAAAGACAATGACTTGGATGTTGTCCACCATAAATTGATCCTTGAAAACATTCCATAGCAGCATAAGCATGTCTACCTTCTCTCCTTAAAAGTCGAGAAGAGATGCCAGGAAGCGGGACATAATGTTCGTGCTGACGCGGTATCTCTTCTCGTTGCAAATGAACTCATGGTCGAGCACCATCAACACAACATTGTTAATGAAAGAGCCCACTTCTTTGCAAACGGAAGTGAGTACTTCATCTAGTATCCTGCTCAAAAAGGGATTTTTCTCATCAGTGGATTTAGTTCTCAACCTAATTGGTGTGTCCATCTCTACCTAAACTAAAAACCTAAATCTTCAAACTACACACAAAAAATTGAAATTCTACGAATCTACAAAATCACAGATCTAAAAACTTAAAACCAAAGGGATGAGGCTGAAAGGCAAAAGCAAATTGAAATTGATGAAGAAGCAAGCAAGAACGTCTATTAATAGCCCTGTTCCATATATTCCATATATTTAGGTAAATCATTCCCATTAATGCAAGAGTGTAGGAAATTACTAATATAGTCAGTGGTCACTATACTAATAACTACAGTTTGTACTATTATAATTTTGGAAACCATGTGAATTGCCCGATGGCTAAAGAATGTCACTGTCACTCTGACAAGACATTTATTTCTTGCAAGTTATCATGCTAACCTTGTGATGTGTACCCATTATGCAGACTTCCTGAAAAAATCAATTTCTTTCGAGAAATTGTGCCCGAGATAAAACTCTAGCCATTGATCTACGATCAATCAACGGTCTCGATTAATATGTTTATAATTTAGGGTTCCAAACAAACAGGTTTAAGGTACGTGTCAACGGTATCAATGCTCATAGTTGATAGTATAATGTACATACCACATGCAGTTGCCAAATGTACATACCACTTGTAGTTGCCAATGACGACGGACAACTCTACTACCAAAGAGGCGATATTAACTCGATGTGACTAGGAGTCTAGAAATTGTAATTATTAGATGTTTTATGAATTTCCATTTGGCATTTGCTAATTTTAGATTTTAGTTTTACTTTAAAGTTTAAAGAATAACTACTTTAAAATTTCACAATTAGACAGTCGCACAATCACACATGTGATATGATACATGCAAAAGTTAAGTAATATTGAGTTATTACTATTAAATAAATAACATACTGTCATACATTAACAATTTAACATTTGTTTGGTTCATTTTCAATTTCACAAATTATAAAATCACATATGTCACACATACATATTTTTTAATTAAATCCATAAAAACAAACTGAAATGAAGTTGCAAACTTTTCATTAATATTTTCTATAAATTTACAATATTCAAAATTTCAGACTTGGAGACTTGAAGTCCCTACAAAAATTTAAATAGAAAACCTACTATAGTGAAAATTTCAAAATTTTAGGCAGAGGCCATAGGGACACAACACTAAGGGTTTTTCCCCCGTCTAAGTACAACTTTTCAGAGACAACAAGCTCTACGAATTCATACAACCATCCGTAGTCCACCAAGTCATCCAACATAAACCATTTGCGAAGAAAATCCCTATCAATCTGCGCCCATTTCCTATGGCACGTCAACTGTTGAACATCCAGGTTCAAAATAAAAGGTTGAATGACAACATATTCATTCGACTCAAAAAGCTTGCGTAAATCACTTGCCCAAGGGATCCCCACCCCTAATTTTTCATAAAGAACAACCTCAACAACGTCACCCAGGAATTCATGTTTGAATAGCTTCCTTAACAGAAGGAGCATATCCACCTTCTCTCCCCCAAGGTCCAAAAGAGATGCCAAAAAATGGGACATAATGTCCGTGTTAACTCGGTACCTATCGACATTTTCTAAAAATTCACGGCCCAACACCATCCTCACAACCTCATTTGTTAAGGCTCCAAACTCCTTGCAAACTGATTCAAGGGTTTGGTTTGAGACCAGGCCCAAAAAGGCCTTCTGTTCCTTCACAGATGTGCTTATCAAATGGATAGGAGTGTCCATCTTCAAAAAACAACTACCACAATATCTTAAATTATACAACCTAAAAACCTAAACCAGAGGCAATCTTTCAGCACTAGCAAAGGCAGACCCAAACCAACGGAGAATTGAAGAAGGAAGAGTAGATCATCTATAAATAGCCCTTAATTCTTTCTCTAACCTAATTAATTCATTTGTCCTTCAAAATTCTATAAATCTTTCATATTAAAATCACAGTCGTTCATATTAAAAGCACGACTGTGTGAAATTAGAAATAGCCAGATTTAGTGTTAGTGATAAAATATTTCTTTTATTAATGATAATTGTGATACATTATCAACCGTCCCCTAAACAGATGTAAGACTTGATAAGTGTAAATAACGATGTCATTACGTGATGTTGCATTAATTAGATAATAGTTATGGTGTAGATTAATTTGATACGTGTCATCATTTCGGTGAATTCCTGGAGAACTTTGTTTCCTTCAAGAAATTGGGCCGAGATTAAACTTCAGCCATTGATCTAGGATCATCAAACGATCTCAAATAAGACATTTTAGATTATAAAATGGTGGATGTTACTGTTAGCCGTTAAGTTGTGTGTCGATGTAACTTTTTGTGCTTATGGATACCAACATGTGTTTAATCTGCAAACAAGTTATTAGTTGGTGTTGGCCCACATGACACATTGACAAGTCCCATCTTTTGAAAATCCCCAATAAAATATTTATTTTTCCCACACTTAATGATAGATTAGCCAAAAAAAAAAAAAATTCAAAAGGCACATAAAATTTGCTAGCACAATTTTTTTTTTCCCTTCAACAAAAAATCATTCACCTCATATATTATAATGTATTTACTTTAATAGAAAAAAAATTTCCTCACACAGTATATATTTTCCCCCACATTAATGTATTATTCGCTAGGATTTTATGGAATTTTCATTGGGCAGGGAAAAAATCACCTTCGCCTTTATATTATTTTCCTAATTTGGAAAAAGCATTCGTCATCATCAAGAAATTTTTTCTCCTAAATTAATGTACGATTCGCCAGGATTTTACACTTTTTCCTAGGAGGGGGTTTCTTAAAGTTATCCTTGATTGATTTAATTAAATCCTAACTACTTTCAACAAAAGGGACAAAGAATCAAAGAGCCAATGAGAAAAAGGGATGAAGAGCACATGGATCACTTCAAAGCTTTGCTATCCTCACCACTCATTTAGGCTTTGCTATCCTCACCACTCATTTTGTCATCTTGTCCCACTATTTGAAACCCATCACTCAACCTTGATCTCAACTCTACCTTGACCTTGGTTAATCAAACTCACCCCCTACCCTTGGGAATTCCTATAAATAGGAGGATTTTCTTAGTGTAAGTTAACCAATTCACATTTAGAGTAAGAATTCATATTCAAATTGCATCTTGAATTGGGCATTTAGCATTTAGCATTGAAGCATTCTTGAAGAGTCTTGCTATAATGACATAATCATTCATGGTTACATAGAATTTGAGCATAGAATAGTGCATTTCATCTTAATTTGCATCTTAGATCCATATTTTCATCATCATTAGCACAATTCTCATTCTAGGGGTTGTCACTTTAGGATGATTTTGTAGCTAAGAGCATTTGTTTAGTCCTTCCATATATAAATCCATGTGATTCTTTTAATTTTTTTTCACTTTCAAAGTTGATTAACCTTGTTAGATATTTCAAAGTTTGATTGAAAAGTTTTTTAAACTAATGTTTCATGCAGGTTTGTGAATTGCAGGTTTACAAACAACATATATCAAACTAAGTTTCCATCTTTGGCTTAAGTATTTGTTCATTCATTTGAGGTGGATTTGTTAGGATTAAGTAATACTGAGAGGGGGAGGTGAATCAGTATTACATCACTTTAAACATGAAATTAATAATTTCCAACATAACCATATAATTACTGAAATGAAAAGAACATAAGCACACAATACATAACTCATAACACCATGAATTGTTGTCGAGGAAACCCTGGCCAAGGGAAAACTCTGGTGGGGATGGTACCCACAAATATATACTAAAAGTATTGTGTCCTTGTTAGAAGACCTAGCCCTATTAGGAGCTGAATATTACATTAGCACATTCCCTTGTTAGAGGAATACAAAACCCTGTTAAAGGTATATTGAGCACACTGTTCATCGAATCAGAAATATAGTTTTGTTACAATGAATTCTCAATAGTGAACAATACAAACATTAGATATGTTTAGATAGTTCTAGTTTTAGCTTGCATCAACATATGTTTGACATCACAATGCATCCATCTCATCTACATACATTCCATCCATCCATCATACTATATTTCACTTTACAAAAAGCTCTTCATATATATATATATATATATATATATATATATCTTATTACATTATCCAGTCAGATCTAAAATACATTACAAAATATAATTAATACTTATGCAAAGAGTAAATACAAAGTCGACGACCTTATACTACCAAAGTATAGGTTATCCACAATCCCAATCCAACTTAGCACGTTTGGAATCCATGTCATACTCCCTCAATCATCATGATTGTTCATTTGCCTTGTATCATTGTTACTATGTCTTCGCATGTCTTCAACTATTTGTATCTCACTGCGATCAACACCAAAACTCAAGTGACCTTAAAAGAAGGTCCTATATATCCCAAAATAGCTTCCTCTAAACTCACATGTCTCCATTCGCCACATACTAACTTTGTTGTCCAAAACTGTACTACTATACTCTGTATTTCCATTTACTGTACTTAGTCATTTTGCAATCTATATCTCCAAAATTGTAAACAACTCCAAGCGATCATCCATACCAGATGTGTTTTCATAAATGAAAACCCTCAAGTGTTCCATAACACTCCAAAATGAATAAATTGCCAATAATATCTCCCTTGGCATTGATGGCAACACTTAGTAAAAAATGGCTAAGTGTCAATACCAAAAAGATGTCTATGTATATCTGTTACATATCTTCTTTATTATATACATTTTTAATCTCTTCTCTTCTCCCCCTTGGACATCGATGGAAAAGGTATACAAAAATGTAGAATACATCAAAATTGTACCACTTCTTACCAGAAAATTTAGATCATCTTTAGTACATCTCGGAAAGCATTTTCCAAGATCTTCACTTCCTATGTCCAAGTCTTCACCAGTATGTGACTCACATGAATCAGCCCATTCAGTGCAAACAAAGATGTCTCTACTACCTTTAGCTCAGTAGGCATATGTGTTATAAGGGTCTGTGATGTTTTCTCCATATCAGAGATATGGACCTCAAGAATTGATAGCTTAGGAGTGATTAGACTCTTCAACATACCAAACCTTGCCATAACTCTCCCTCTTTCTGTATCCAATACACTTAGGTTTTCCAATATCTTGGACACCTCTTTGTCTAGCTCCAACATAGATTGTGAGGAGGTCTCACAACTTTCCATCATCTTGTCCAGAGTTATTCTATCCTTTGCTACTATATCCTCAATATTCTTGATATGTCTAATAGGGTTTATACAATAAATGTATAACTTTCTTCCATGCGTGACACAACTTTTAGCCTCAGATGTAGTCTTGTTCAGTATGCCCAAGTCCCATGAAATAGACTTGCACACTTCTTCCAATTTCTTCACGGGATATTTCTTCTCAGCCTTCTCTTCGACGATCTTCTCTAATGACTCATAGTGACTGTCAAAGTCATCTAATGCCTTATTCAAGTTCTCTGCATCATCTTTTCCTTGAAAAGTAAGAGGTGCTGCAAGGATTTTGTTGAGAGTATCAAATTCTCTTGTCATTACCTTGGTCTTATTCTCTCCTTTATGCTTAGATCTTTCTCTAGCCTTAGCAAATGCGATGTAGGATAACTTCATCAGCTCATCCACATCCATGTTCTCAATGCCAGTGCTCAAATTCTTGTCTCCACTTGCCAAAATAAAGGTGAAGAATCATATGTAAGAGTTTCCTGTTTCACTTCAACTTTATTCATTATATCTTTCACTGTTTCATCTTTGTTTTCTTTCTAATTTCATTTCTCTGTCAAATCCTTGTCACGGTTTCCTTCAATGTTTGTATCCTACTCAGAAGGGTCATTCAAATCCTGTGAAGTTTCCAATAACACAGGAACACAAGAAATAAATAAATCTGGTTGCTTCACAGTGCTCACATATTGACTAGTATCTTCACTTATTGATTTATCAAGATTTACTTTAGCCTTCCTTGATGATTCACCTTTCTCAATAGATTTGGGCTTATTAGCCTTAGGAGGTGAGGTATTCTCAAGTTTAGTTCCCATCAAGACCTTTTCCACATCTCTATGTGTCTCCTCAATTAATTCATCATATCTTCTTTCCACTATCTTTAATAATCGTGTCTTAGTTCTCAGTAAGGGTTTTAGTTCATTCAATATTTTCTCTATCTCCTTAACATACACAACATGTAACATGTCTTCAATTGTTTGTTCTCTAAATGCCTCATCTTATTTCTATGCTAATTGTTTCCTCAAATCCAATTTCTCATATAACTCTTTGGGTATACTGCCTCCAATTTCTAACAAATTCTTCTTAAAATAAGCAAATGATTAGTTACTATGTCTTCAATCAGAAGTTTGTCAGATGCCTCATACCTTTCATAGTATTTAGCCAAAGAAACAAGCTCCCCTTTCTCAATTATCCTCTTCTGCAACATTTTCATGTCTGGCTTCCAGAGTTGTCTCATATTAGTGTCCTTTTCTTCAACTTTCTTCTCTTCTCCTTTTGTCCTCTATTTCTTAGGAGGTGATTCTAGTTTAGTGGACCTTGTATTTCTTCTAGGCAATTGCTTTGTTTTCTCTTCCTGCAATTTTTTCTGTGGTGCTGTAGGTGTAGATACATCAATCATAGTAGAAGGTGGATTGATTACCTTCACATCTTCTGGAGTTGGAAAGGCTATAGGAGTAGTTCTCACCAACCTAGAATCTCTTTATGTCATCTTCTTTCTAACCTCTTTCATTTCTTCTTTTGATATATCAGTCTTGGATGCTAAGTCATCTACTACATTCCACACTCTCCTTTTTCTTGAATCTCTAGTATGTTCCTCCCTAATCTTTGCAGAATTTTCTTCATAGGTACCCCATCTTTCTTTGGATGAATCAACTTTTGAAGATAGTATGTGTTCCTAATCAAAAATTTTGAACTAACTTTATATCCCAGAGGATAACACCACTTCTTTCTAGGTTGAACTACCTCAAAGAAAACACAATCAGTTTCAACCATAAAATAGATTGAGTCCTTGTATTTCTCTACCACTACCTTAGGAATCCTCTCCCTTACCTTCATCTCTCTCTGCAAGATTTTGATCATAGAAAACAATTCACCATCTACCCATGTGATATTATGTCTTCTATAACTCTAAGAAATCTAAACACCAGTAGGTACATTATCCTTCCAAGCTCTAGGGTGCATACCATGAAATTTGTGAACAATATGTATCAACAAAGGTCCAAATCTGAATCCCTTCAACTTATCTTTCTTGATTTGCCTCGCATTCTTTAAGAATTTTTGTGTAAGTACTTTGCAAATGTTATACTTGATATTTTCCTTAACCATTTTGTAAGCCTTCAAGATTACTCCTACTGATTTTGAGTTAAGTCAGCTTCTATAACAGAGTTTATAGCCTAAAATAATTATAATCAATCTGGCATCTTGCTAAAATACATCATTTAATATCATCACTCTCTTGTTCCATTGTGAATGCATTAGGGTTTCCACCATTTTCTTTTGTGTTCTTTTTTGCAATAGGTATTACACCAGTGTTGTCCAAAACTGTTATAGCATGAATTAGGTCATTGCAAATCTTCATAGGTTGATCTCCAAGCCAAATAAACTGGTCTTAAACTCTGCTCAAAATGATCTTGATCCATTCTTCTTCATCTAACTCATGAAGTTTGGTTACCTTCATGATACTTAGGTTATTAAGATGTGCGAACTCATCTTTCATCTTTCTATCTGCTCCAGTCATGTCTTCCATCTCATTAGCAATCTCACAGTCTCCCAAAGATTCATACTTATAATGAATGTAAACCTTAATATATTTGACTTGTAGAATGTCGTAGGGTGTTTGTGAAAATGCACCTTCGGGATCATCCTCAGTTGATTTATAAGGGTGTTTCTTAAACTTATATCTAGCTCTTTCAGCAACATAAAAAATCATTGGAGTATCCATAATCTAAATTAATCTAAATACCTCTTATCTGTTGAAATGCGAGTTCCTTCTTTGATCAAACTCTCAACACACTTGTTTCAATTCTTCTTCTACTCTAGACTATGTTATGCTTAGGCTCTACTCTTCAAATGATGTCCAAAGTGTTCTTTCTATTAACCTTATACTTTGCTAAGTGAAGAAATGACACAGTTCCCAATAAACTTATTTCTACACATAATCCAATCGAATAACAATCTGGATATCAAAGGATATAGAATTGTAAAGCCACGTGATCACAAATATGTGTTCCAAAACATTTCTACATGCTCTTTCTAAGCTCGCAAGAGCTTACTCCTCATATTTAGGGGCTGGATAAATTTTTGATGTTTTCTTTCAATTCTCCCCCTAAGGCCATGCTTGGCCATCTAGGTTGATGTAGCAATGTTAGCATCAGGTGAAGACTCAGTAGCATTTATTAACTCTTCCTAAATCTTTTCCTCACTAGACTCTTTTATCTTCCATACCTTATTACTGTTGATATCTTTTTCTTTTCTGAAACAACTATTAAATTCACTCATTTACTCTGCAAAACTCTTACCAGTATCACCAATATTCTTCTTTATAACCATAGGAGGTGGTCCTCTTCTGTTTTCAGCGCCATTGTACCTATAAAACTTTGCTATGTGTCCTAGATTGTTACATTTGTAGCATATAAGAGGTGATCTATTCTGATTAACCTGCAATTTACAATACCTTGTGATGTGCCCAAGGTTATTGCATTTGTAACATGTGATCTTGGCTATTATCTCTTCCCTAATGTATTCTTGTCTGAATCGAGATTGATCAAGTTTCCTGCATTCTTCTTTCTTATGTCCATATGCATGACAATTGTTACAATAGCCATTAAAGGATTTGAAAGTGGCTTTACCTCTATAGTCTCTCTTCATGTGTCCAACCTTGTTACATCTAAAACATCTACCTCTGAAAGGTATGGTCTATTCTTTAGGTTCTTCAAGAGTGGGTCTTTCTCCATCAGTCTTCGCTTCAAATTTTTCTTCCTGATTCTTTGAACATTCAGATTCATTGAAGCCAACTCCATTCATGTCTCCTTTAGGTTTTTGTCTATCTCTCTATTCATTGATCAAGGCACTGCTCATGTGAAGTTTCTCAATATGTTTCTTTTCCTCAACAAGTTCTCCTTTTATGTTCTGATTATATTTCTCTAATTCCAGATACTTGTTCTTGTAGTTATCAAGTTTAGTCTTCATTTGTTCCATCTGAATATTAGCATCCTTTAAGGTTTCTTTAATGTTTTAATTCTTGTTGAATGTATTTAGCCATTTGTAGTGAATTAGTTTCATGATTAAGCATCAAAGTATCTTTTTCTTGTTCAAGTTGTTTTATCTGGTTTGAAGTATCATTGCCTGAATCCTCTTTTATCTTAACCATAATATCTTGTCTCTGACTTTTGGAAAGTTCAAGTTGTTCTTTTAGTTTCTTAATGAATCCCTCTACTTGTCTTTATTTGAATTTCAAGTTACCGTTCTTTGCTTTAGCTTTGTCAAGATCTTCAAGTGCTGCTTCAAAGTTTCCCTTCAAACTTTCAAAATCCATCTCGATCTCCCTTAAGCTATTAAACTTTCTCTCCAAGGGCCAAAATATCTTATACCAATTGTTAGGATTAATTAATATCGAGAGGGGGGCTAAATCAATATTGCAACACTTAAAACATGAACTTAATAATTTCCAATATAACCATATAATTACTGAAATGAGAAGAACATAAGTACACAACACATAACTCATAACACCATGAATTGTTGTCAAGGAAACCTTGGACAAGGAAAAACCCCGGTGGGGATGGTACCCAAAAATATGTACTAAAATTATTGTGTCCCTGTTAGGATACCTATCCATGTTAGGAGATGAATATTACATTAGCACATTTCCTTGTTAGAGGAATACAAAACCGTGTTAAAGGTATAATGAGCACACTGTTCATACAATCAGAAATATAGTTTTGTTACAATGAATTCTCAGTAGTGAACACTACAAGTATCAACTATGCTTAGATAGTTCCAGTTGTAGCTTACATCAACATTTATCTGACATAAAAATGCATCCATCTCATCTACATACATTCCATCCATCATACTATATTTTGTTTTACAAAAAACTCTTCATATATATATATATATATATATATATATATATATATCTTATTACATTATCCAGTCGGCTCTCAAATACATTAAAAAATAGAATGAATACTTATGCAAAGAGTAAATACAAATTTGATGACCTTATACTACCAAACTATAGGTCCAAAATCCCAATCCAACTTAGCACTTTTGGATTCCATGTCATACTCCCTCAATCATTGCGACTGTTCATCTTACCTGTATCACTGTTACTCTATCTTTGCATGTCTTTAACTATATGTATCTCACCGCGACCAACACGAAAACTCAAGAGACCTTAAAAAAAGGTCCTACATATCCAAAAATATCTTCCTCTAAGCTCACATGCCTCCATTTTCAATATACTAACTTCGTTGTCCAAAACTATACTTCTATACTCTGTATTTTTGTTTACTTTACTTAGTCATTTTGCAATATGTATCTCCAAAACTGTAAACAAATCCAAGCGATCATCCATACCATATGTGTTGACATAAATTACAACCCTCAAGTGTCCCATAACACTCCAAAATGAATCAATCACCAACAAGATTTGGTTTCGATTTTCCTTCGCTTTGTTTTGCTTGGTTGTTGAAACTAACATTTTGGGGAGAAAACTTGGATGCTAAGGAGTTGGAACAATCGCCACTTGGTGAGTATACACAAAGAAAAATAAACAAAATCATAAATGTGCCTAGCCTTTGATAGAATCAAAATGAGGTATTCCTAATTCCTTATGCATTTTGTTTAAATTGTGGCAATTTCATTCACACATCTAGCATAAAGTAAAAGAGCAAATTGAAATCTTAAGTGAAGCATTAGGGATATGCTCTTCACCTTTGGTGAATCAAAATCCTTGACATGCTAAATTTGGGATAGAAAGGAGCTAAGTAATGAACCAAACACTTAATTAAGCCTCCTTTTTATGGATAAAAGTGCTAAAGTATATGCTCTTCACTCTTTTGGGTGAATAAAAAAACCAAAAACACTCTAATCACACTATATTAAAGAGGCTTGGAATGAACTTTGTTAATCATGTTTGGAAGTGAGGAAGTAGTAGGGATATTATCTTCACCCTTTGGGTGAATCAGACTTCTAAACCTACTTATTAATTTCATTTCTTGCTTTCCATATACTTATTAGATCTTTTAGTGGGCTTGCCTCCTGAAATTTTCCTTATCGAGGACGGTGAGAGGGAACAACCCAAGTGGGATACAACCATTTTAGCCATGGTAATCCAACCCACTATAAAATAAAAAACATTCATCCTTAATAGGTGAGTGATAGAAAGAATTGATAATCATACCTTCTCTAGCAGTCCTTCGGGATTGTGCAAAATCACATTTTTACACGTGGGAGGCCTCTGTAATAGGGGATATACTCAAAATATTTTTGAATGAAATCTTGATTACAAAATGGTTAAGTAGCAAGCATACCTTTTGAAACCTTGTTGAACCAAATTAACCATATGTAGCTTGAATAAATTGTTTTCTTGTGGAGACTTTGTCAAAAACATTCGAGAATATACACTTTTATAGCTCTTTTTTTAGAAGTTAGAAAACATGTGTATTTGTGGTTGATATTCTTAATGATACATGATCTTCAAAAAAAATACAACATACATTTAAAAGATCCAAAGTTCATACAAATCATCATTCTTCTCAAGTGAATACTTCTTCAACAAAGCTTCTCAATTCCTTTCATTCTGGTTTGGATAAGATCTCGCCATATTAAATTATCTTTACAAAATGACGGAACTGTACTAAGAGAAAAGATACCCTATTTGAAGGAAACTCCTCATTCTCCTTATCAACCCTTTCAAGAGATAAATCAAGAGGACGAATTAGGAGAGATCTCAATGGTAACTAATATGTGGTTTGAAGCTAAAAACAATGGAGAAATAAATAATGACCATAATGAAGAATTAACCAAAGAAAAGGTCAATGAAGCTTCTCAAAATCCTATATTCATGAAAATGATGGAAAAATTTTTAGAAAAGGAAAAGGATATATATTTTCTAAACTTGGCTCAATTAGGAGTAAAACTTCCTCATAATTTTGACAGATCCCAGTTAACAACGGATGAGGAAGAAGACACTCCTTAAAAAGCCATGAACCAACAAATAAAATCCCTACAAACTCAAATGGATAGAATGAAGAAAGAGGTTTCCCCAAAATGATTCTCAATTGAAGCTATTCACCCTTTTCCATTTGATAAAAACTTATTTATGAAACCTTTTCCCCAAAACATGGGTTTTCCTAAGTACGACAAATGTATGGGTACAACAGACCCACAAGTCCGCATAAGGGAATTTGACACCTTAAGCATGGAATTTCTCCATGAACCTATCTATTTGATGAGGTTGTTTCCCCAAAGCCTTTCTGGGTCAGCAATGGAATGGTTTTCGAAGTTACCTCCAGGTATAAAGAATTTTGAGGAATTAATATCCAAATATGTTAATCAATATTCCTACAACATAAAATGAGAGATTACCATGTTAGACCTATGCAATATGCATCAAAAAAATGGGGAAGCATTTTAAAGATTTATACAAAGATGGAGAAGTATCTTTGACAAATATCCACAAAGTATACCTGAAAAGGAAAAAATGGTGATGACATTATTTTTCCATTAGTATACTCACTGAAAAACATAGATAGAAAGCATTACCGACAGACAGCAAGCATTATCAGTGAACCACAAGCAGTACCGGTGAAATGCAAGCATACCCGATAGAACAAAGATTTGGGGAAAAATGCTAAGTATAAAAGTGGCAAGCATCACCGGCGACCACAAGCATTACCGTCGACACAATTTTCAGAACAAACCTGACAAGGAACATAAAAGGCATACCTAATGACCAGTTCAAGAAAGGAACACCGACGACCAAGAAAACCGACCATCAGAACCGACAGACAGACAAAGAACCTGCAAATTATGGATCTGAGTTTTACACGACGAATAAAGCAATGTAATTCTATTTATAGAGTTTTTATTTGTTTTAAATCATAATTTGATGGTCATGTAAGCTTTATGTAAATGCTTTAAAGCATCCTAATGGATCTAAAGCATATCTAACTAAAGATCAAAGTTAAGTTGTGTATGAGTTAATTTTGGCCTTCTTAATCAACCACACACTTCAACATAGTCCTTCTTCACCAGGTACAACCAAGACTGAATATGAGTTATTCATCCTACCTGTCTGCGTGATTCGACCCGTTGCCTTCTATCTAGATGGAGTTTTGAAATTTGCTCTCAGAACGAGGGCCTCACAACTATGGACCATCTAAGAATGAAGGATTTAATCATGATAACAATGCAATGCAAAGATTATGCTATGAATTGAAATATGCAAGATAATCTAAGTATGATCACTAAATGCCATTATTCTAGAAATTGAAGCTATTCTATTTGCAATATGAGATTAATCTATATGATCTTCAGAAAATGAGACAACAATTCAGTATAATAACAATGCAATTTTGAGTAAAGTTTTCAGGGGGTTTGAATGAAGAAAGAGGGTTCTTTTATAAACCCTGAGAAGACCAGAATAGAAACTTTCCTGTTTGAAATAAAACAATTTAGAAAAGCCAGTTAAAATAGAAAGCTTTATTGAAAAGAATTCAATAAATTGTTTTCTTCCTGTTTTACCTGTTTTATCTCTTTGATTTAATATTGTTTTATTTGAATTCAATTGTTTTATTTCTCTTTAAAGCACAATTAATTCAAAGTTTCTATTTCTGAATATAAATAAGATTTTTGATAGAATGTTCAATTAATTAAATAAATATGACCTCATAATTGATTTTTCTCAATTATCTGAATATTAAATTCAAATATTTGAAAAGAGGATATTTATTTAATAATTAAATATTATTTAATTCCTTTTTTATGTGT
>MU226448.1:234875-274848 GCA_018584345.1 Thuja plicata
TGCAATATCATATCTTGTGTCATGTGTTATCTATTTTCATGAATGTTTCTATTATTGTTACATATCAAAAGAATGTATGATATGATTACATATGCATAAAGAAAGATGAATAGTTACATAAGATAAATTACAAACTGATGACTAAGGGTTAATGGGCTAACCAAGAAAAGTTTTAGAGGTACTGATTCACCCCTCCCCTCTCAGTACATCATCTCAATATAGTTCCAACAAATGGATGTATTTATAAACAGTTTGACCATAATGAAATTCAAGTCACAACTTAATTGTCTATCAAATTTTGAAAAGGTGATAGAAAATGGAGTCCAAATAGAGGATTCTTTAGTAGGAAGTGGGTAAATAAATATCTACAAGGATAATAAAACATTTTCAAACAATAACAATACCTTCAACAACAATTCTTCAAACAATACTAATAATGATAAACCAAAGTTTTGGATGAAGAATACAAACATAAATTTAGTTAATGATAGAGTAGTGGAAGCTCACAATCTTAAACCAAAACCTTTCAATCTTTCAATGGGTTGAACTAGTTAGACTAATAATGTTAACCAATCCCCCAATAATCCCTTTAACAATGCAAACTCTTCCAACAACAATTAAGGAAGTGTCAAGCCTAAACCTAACTTTATGGCTCAATTTACTCCAGGACCACGAAGAAATTTTACTCCATTGGGGGAAACACTAGAGTCGGCCCTAAGTTGATTCAAATTGACTTGATTGGTTTGCTGAAAAAAGATTCCATCAGTTGTACATCATATTTTGTGTCTCGGTTATGTTTTATTTGACTAACTTTCACCCCGTTTGACCAAGATATGGATGTTGTTGACTATGTTTGACCAAGATTGAATGTGTAGAATTTCTGAGAATAAAATGTCATAAACTGTAGGATTGATTACACATTGCCATGATTTCTTCTATTTGTGTTCAAACTGCCTTTTGACAAGAAGGTTGACCAAAGTTGACTTTGGTGAAAAGTTGTCATCGATTTTGATTTCAATCCCAAAAGTAGATTCAACATGGTTGATTGTGCATACTGTTCCAATTTTGCTTGATTTTGAGAAGTTTGCTCATTATGCCAAATTTGGGTCAGAAGGGCCTATAAATAGGTTGAAAATGACTTTTTTACCATTTCATTTTCACTATTCACTTTTTGAGTTTGTGGAGCCCTTCTTTGACTTGCGAGCGAAAAGATGTCGATTCCAACTCAGAACCACTAATTTGAGTAGTCCAGGTGGTACTAGAGACCTCAACATTATGCCCCATCGGTAAGTTGACCAATCGATTTCCCATTTTTGCAATTTTATTTTTATTTTTTTATTGCTTTTTGCATCAGATTTTCTTTTTTCATATGCGACATTTTTTTTTGTTTTGTATGAATCTATTATATTGTGTCTTCCTTCACATGAAACTGTAACTATTCATATTAGATCATATGTTGTTTCACATGAAACTTTTTGGGATTTTCCCTTATGCTCTTAAAAAACTCTATATTCTTTCGTATTAGATTTAATCTTTGTATGGAGGCCTTTATTATTTCGTACAACAAACAATGAATGTTGACAACTGTCTTATTTTGTATGGGAAATAGTTTGTAGTTTTTGCCTGTTGTTTGCCTCAATTTGGTCATTATGTGCATGAATTTGATCTCCTGGACTACTTTGTGATGTTATAATTTCATTTGATACTCTGATATTTGATCGATTAAGCTATTTTTCTTTCAGAGTATGATATTTTGCATGTTTTGTGTCCAATGTAGGTTCGGTTTGATCTAGTGTTATTTAGATGTCAGAGGTCATATACTATGAGTATGATTCCAAAGCTATCTAATGCTGATAGAGCCATGATAGGTCATCTTAGATTGAGACATCTCTTGGATATACCTAATATTTGGGTAAATCATGTGCTTCTTACAACTTTAGTGGGGAGATTCCGTAGTGAGCATAATACTTTCCACCTGTCGAATGGTGATCTCACAGTGACTTCTGAGGATGTATACCACATTTTGAGGATTCCAATAGTTGGAGACCAGGTCTATTATGATCAGACACCTGCACCTGGCATAACAGCTCTAAGGAGAGTTTTTGGAGATTCAGCTATTGATAGCTGATATATTACCTAGGATCACATGGAGAGACAATATGTTGCACTTCCTTCTATTTTGGCTAGGTTGATCAGTGGGATTCTTGTAGCTGATCATAGTGCACAAGGATTCTTATATGGTTGGCATTTCATTTTGGAGAATATGATCAAACGACCTCAAATATTTGCATGGGGTTCTTTCCTATTGGCCCATCTATATAGAGAGATGCACGAGGTAGTTTCCTGGCATAGTCAAAGCATGTCTGTCAATGTATTAGTATTTCAAATTTGGGTTTGGGAGCACATCCCAATTACTTGGCTAGTTACAGATAGAGAACGATGGGGACACAACCCCGACATTAACTATTATCGAGGATTTATTTAGTAACCCAATATGGGGAAGACATGTTACTAGCATCATTTTCCAAATGATTGTATAAATATCAAGTGGAGAACCTATAGGGATGTTGAGGATGGGTCGGATATCCAGCTAGAGTTTCCATTGATGTTTTGCAGTAGTTATTTGATTGGGCACTCTTCCAACATCATTAAGAGATTTTTTATATCTTGTGTCTGGTGTCAGTTTGATAGGGTGTAGGATATGTCAGCAGAGATGACTACCTATGCCATATTTTTCAATGAGGAGAGGCAGGGACAGACTCCATGGATTTCCTATGCCACAACTATACATGAGATCATTGGATTAAAACTACTCATCTAGGATTATTTTCTTGTTATTTTTTATGGTGGGATTACTGATGCTTAGCGACAGTATATGAGCGACCATCCTTATATTTGGTTCACTGATCCTACTAAGGTTTCCCCAGGTATAGAGGAGCTTGAGGAACTGCCTGTTGGTGGAGATCAAGGAGGAGGAAAAGGATGGGGATGGGTACTGAGAGGTGATGGTAGAGGGAGAGGTGGAGATGGAGAGGGTCACAAAGATGATGAGGATGGTGATGATGGTGGTGGTGGAGATGGAGTTAGATGATTTTAACTAATAGTTCCTCCTATAGTGAGAGTGGATCCAGGCTCACAGATGCCCCAACAACAACAACAGAGATAATAGCAGGGAGAAGCACATAGACAGGATCCTCCGCAGGCATAGGGATCTCCTCCTCTGAGATAGTCACCATAGGGGGGACCTGTGGGACATGATGAGGCACTGGCATGATGGCATCATGAGAGGAGGCAGTTGAGGATAGAGGTGTCTACCTTGGAGAATCAGTTGGTAGAGAGGGATCTCTGTCTACAAGATGTGATCATAGAGTGAGATCATCATATTTTTGAGGTCATGGTAGATAGAGATCAACTTATTGTCATACTCACTGCAAAGCAAGACTGAGAACAACATATTGTTGCCCATCAGAGTGCCTGAGCCTCATATTATTATAGTCTATATATTGGTTCTATTCTAGAGGATTCTAGAGGTCCACCATATTCTATTTTTGCAGCTTAGTTTGAGGGTGTCATTCCTCCTCCTCCCCCCATCTAGATCCTGAGAATGGGAGTGAGACATGATGTTGATACCTCTTATGTATATTTTTTATGATGTGTAACTGATAGATGATTCATTGACATATTCTTGATGTACATGATACTTTGTGACACTAATTTTGATCTGATATATACATTGATCTCATTGTACTCTAACACTAACCCATTTTGACATTTATATTAGATATACATGTTAGATGCCTATATGATTTTATGTGATGCCTGTGAGATATGTATAGATGCATGTGTTGTTACTTGTTTCTTATGCATATGCAATTGATAAATGGATGCCTTAATTTTTTTTTTATGATGCTATAAGTAGATTATATCCCATGGGTTTTATTTATTTCTTGATTTCTTGTGTGATGTAATGCAAATTTACCATGTGATTTAATCAATATGCACTACATAATGCCATGAATACAATATGAAACTAACATGTTTTTTCAGATTCCTCTCATATGTCATTATCCAGAGTGCTCGATCGTATGTGAAGATGTCATCAGAGAAGATAGTGATGCCAAGAAGATGATAGCATTGAGTCAAATTCTAGCCTTAGGATAATCCAAGTTAATCCATTATTTGAGCTATGCCAAAGTAATGAAATAATAGTATCAATGTAATCTACAATGCACTTACCTTATCCCTTTTGATCCTTTTTTTTAATCTTATGTATCATCATTGAGTGGTTTGGAACATCAAAGTCAGTACAACCCTCACTAGTGCCACTACGGCCATGATAATATGAATATGAATTTCATAGGATGTATTATTGAAAGTAACATAATCACCAAGGCATATAGAGATAGGATGACTTGAGTGTGCCTTCCTTTTGATATTGCAAGTTGCCACAAGCATTGGGTCATGTAGAGACGAGATGACCCGAGTGGTTCGTGCGTGCACAAACAAACAAGAGATCGTTCAGTTCTTGTACAAATAGTGATATTATGTCTATAATGACCCATTATTGATCATATCCTTGGACAATAATTATGCTACTCGCAATGGCCCTTGCATCCATATCCTTGGGTATGTTCCCTTATAGTGCACTGTAATAAGATATCACTTGAAACAAACAAGGAGATAGCTCCAAACTCACCTTAGCTTTCAAATAAAAAGAGTTGAGGTATGTGCAACATACCACAATCGTGGAGGCTCTTATCATAGAAACCTAATTTATTTGCTATTTTAGGATTATCGGAACCACACACACAAGCAAAGGTCAAAGAAAATTATCATGTCTCTGATCCTTGCTTCTCTAGTCTAGAGACATCATTGAGTTACTTAGGAGACATAAGAAACAAAATACAAGATAATAGACAACATACACAAAAATATCACATCTTTGTCCTTGTAGCTCTAGATCATGGGAATCATCGAGGGACTCAAAAGATATAATCAACATAGCTCAAACAAGTGTGAATATCTAGTTTGTGTTCTTGGATTTATTCATCTTGTGATGAAAAATGATTGTGCAGTTTGTGTTGTTTGTGTGACCACTTGTTAGATAAATACATCTGATGTGTGTTTAGAGAAATCATTGTGTTCAGAGGGAAAGTTTTGAGAAACACTATTTTGTGATATGGGTGTTGAAAATATGAGTATGTTAGTGATGAACTATAACCTATTGAATGTTTGAAGATGTTAAGTTGACGATCACTAAGCTGCAGAAAGTTAATGCAAGACTTTAAAATAAGTTAATGTATTGTATTGTCATTGATGTCAACTTGATATAATTTTATTGATCATACAAATATTGTCAAAGACTTCAAAGAACCAAAGAGATAAATGTTATGTTATCAGTAATGCATAAAATTTTAGTGTACACCAAGTGACAGTAAACACCAGCGAATAGTGCACACCGATGGATAGAGAACCCCGAGAAGAGTCACAGTGATACCCGACCAAGATACCTAAGAAATAATTACTGAGTAGAACCAAAGTGATACCCGATCATAACTTAAAGTCATAGTGTTTCCTGACGGAGAGACAACCCTAATGGACAGAGATGCCCGAGGACAACTGAAGTCAAGATTGAGAAAACAAGGAGTTAAACACAGATTAGAACTGAAGTTCAGAAATGACAAAAGACTTAGTCGACAAGAGATAAATATAGAGTTAATTGATTGTTTAATTTATTTTCATCGACCAATTAAAACCTAAAGATAAGAAGGATATTTAAAGCATGTTTTATTCTAGTTGTCAAGGAGAAATCTATGGGATAAAACTATAGCAAGCTTTAAAGAAAGAATGGAGAGATTTGCGATCATGTCAAGAACAAGAAAGACAAGGACTTAGAAACGGTGAAATCATGTCTATAAAAGAGACAAGCTATTCATTATGAAAGAGAGGAATGCTAAAGATATAAGTCTTCATATAGATCTGATCATACAAGCTGAAGAACAGAGCTAATAAATCTACAGACACCTAGCAATAGAGAAGCAACAACATTCACCGAGCAGAAAGAAGTGGAGAAAAGGAACTGAAGAGAACATTGATCAAAAGAGGTATTATGGAATTAAAATAGATCTGAAAATCTGCAATTCAAAGTTGTATTAATGAACAAATCATATACTATTTTAGTTTAACCATTTATTCAAAAAATCTCTTAATAGGGTAGGATTTAACCATCCTTTATATATTGAGATACATCCCAAGGAGTATCAAAAAGTTTCTCATGAACACTGCATAGTGAATGCCATATCTCAAGTGACAAACTATTAGAATTAAATCCTATATTAAGGTCGCACTTAACAATGTGTTTGTAACCTTGAACAGGGTTGGCTCCTCACCGAGCTCACTTCAAAAGAGTGAAAATTTTGGGTTACCAGTCCCAAGTGGTTTTTACCCTAACAGGGTTTCCACGTTAAAAATCCATGTGTCAAATGTGTATGTGGTTCATTGCTTTGATATTTTTCTCTACACATTACTAAAACAAGATTGATCGAAAAACACTAAGTTATTTAATGTATTTCGGTAAAGGTTAATAAAAGATAGATTTCTATTCGGTAAAGCTTAAGGAAAGGATAAAAAGTATAAACACCGAGCAATATATACATGTTAGTTTTACAGAAGGCATACATCTTGTAGGAATGAAGATAACTACAGGTTTTATATTTGTGCTATAAAGTTTTGGTTGATTTATTGGATTAATTTTTGAGGCCATTAATTCACCCCCCTCTCAGATATTCTAACAATTGGTATCAGAGCTTGTGTGCTTGGAAGGGAGTTTTAAGACTCAAGCTACAGATCACAAGATGAGCAAAAGGGATGTGCCTAAGTTGAACAAGGACAACTTTTCATCATGGAAAAGTAGGATAAGACTCCACCTGTCAGGTATTGGAAATGATGTCACTCAATACTTAGATAATGAATTTTTTTTACCTACTAGACCTTCAACATTTGACCAATTGAGAGAAAATCATGAACACAATTCTACGATGATAGAACTTGCTTCCTCACTCTCTAATGTTGAATTTGAAGATGTCAAAATATGCAACACTACAAAGAAAATGTGGGACAAATTGAAGCTAGTACATGGAGGAGATGCAAATGTGCTAAGAGCTAAGGCAGAAAGCCTAAGAGGAAAGTTTGATGACTTAAGAATGAAAAAAGGAGAAAACATCACTCAGTAAAGCTATAGAATCAAAGAGGTAGTTAATGCTATCTTAGGAGTAGGTGGTGTACTTGAATAAGAAACTATGGTAGGTAAAATTCTAAGAACCTTACTGCCCGTTTATGCTATTAGAGTATCTACTATACAAGAAATGAGAGCAGTGACAAATAACAATGTCACTCTAGATAGCTTGATTGGTAGAATTATTTCATTTGAGATGAATAACTTTGACAACAGTGTCTTACCAATATTGAGTCTACATTCAAATATTCTTTGAAGATAAGTAAATCAAGTCATAAACACACTATGCGAAATGATAGTGAAAGTAATAATGATGATCAAGAACTTGATGAGATTGAAACACTAATGGCTAGAAGATTGCAGAGAGGCAAAGGTAGATACAAAGGTAAATTACCATTGGTATGTTATAATTATAAATAGATTGGATACTTTGCTTCTAGATGTCCTAACAAAAGAAAATATGACAAAAGTAATGACAGAACTTTTGAAAATAAGTTTGATAGAGGTAATGACAGAGATTACAGAAGCAACCGACAATCTGACAGAAGATATAACTGAGACTACAAGGATAAAATGAAGAAAGCTTGTTACCTGGCTGAGAACAAATCTAGAAATACTGACACCGAATCTGATGAAGATATTGAGGTGGTATTTGTTGCTATGAAGGATGATTCAGATGAAGAGGAAAGGTATATTGAGACTGCACTCATATCTAAGGTTAGTAAAAATGATGTCTATTATTGATAGTGGTTGTACTCGCCACATGAATGGAGATAAGGAAAAGTTTGAAACTTTTGAATACTATAATGGTGGATCAGTAAGAATGGGTAATGAATCACCTTGTCCGGTTGAAGGTAAAGGAACAATAATGTTGAACAATCTGATTAGATGTGAAAATGCATATTGGGTGAAAGGACTTAACTATAATCTATTGAGCATTTCACAACTGAATAACATAGGTCACCAAGTTGCATTTGAGAATAAAAAGGCAAAGATCTTTAATGAATCAGGAAGGTTGATTGGAACTGGTGAACAGACAAAAGATAATCTATTCTATCTTGATGATATTAACACCACTTGTTTAATGTCTAGAAACAAAGACATATGGTTGTGGCATAAAATATTATGTCATGTAAATTTTGACAACATGGTTAGGATAAGAAATAAAATGAAAGTACGAGACTTATCGAGCATGTCAAAACCCCACCATGTCATGTGTAAGAATTGTCAAAAAGGTAAAATGACAAAGTCTATTTTCAAGAGAAAAACCTACACATCTAATGCTATTCTATTTTTAGTCCACACTGACCTATGTGGACCCATGAGAACACAGAGCTACTATGGTGATAGATACTTCATTCTCTTTGTTGATGATTATTCTAGAATGATGACAATTATGTTCTTAAAAGAGAAATTAGAAGCATTCAAGATGTTTAAATGGTATAAAGCTATAGTGGAAAAGCAAAGTGGAAAGGAACTAAAATGTATAAGATCAGATAGAGGAGGATAATTTATTTATGATAAATTCACTAACTTTTGTAATGAGCATGGAATTCAAAGACAGGTTTCTGCACCGAAAACACCACAACAAAATGGGATTGCTAAAAGAAGGAACAAATCCATTGTTGATTGTGCTAGAACACTGATGATTGAGAAAGGCATCGCACAAACATTCTGGAGAGAATTTGTAAGTACTACTGTCTACACATTAAACAAAGTTCAATTGAAGAAAGACACCAAAAAGACACCTTATGAGCTATGGTATGGACATACACCAAATGTAGTTTACTTTAGAATTTTTGGAAGTCAATGTTTTATTTTGAAAGAAGATAGAAATCAAAAGATTGACTCCAAAGGTGATGAAGGAATATTTCTAGGGTATTCTACCAAAAGAAAAGCATATAAACGTCTTAACAAATCCTCTAACAAAATTATTGACAGAACATCATTGTCTTCAGAGGGAAAGTTTTTTGAAACACTATTTTATGATATGGGTGTTGAAAAAAATGAGCATGTTAGTGATGAACTATAATTGATTGAAAGTTTGAAGATGTTAAGTTGATGATCACCGAGCTACAGAAAGTTGATGTAAGACATTAAATCAGTTAATGTATTGTATTTTCATTGATGTCAACTTGATATATTCTGATTGGTCATATACATATTGTTAAAGAATTCAAAGAACCAAGGAGATAAAGGTTATGTTATCATTAATGCATAAAATTTTAGTATACACCAAGTGACAACAAACACCGACGGACAGTGCACATCAACGGATAGAGAACCCTAAGAAGATTCACAATGATACCCAATCAAGATACCCGAGAAATCATTACCGAGAAAAAAAAAGTGATACCCGGGGAGAACTAAAGGTCACAGTATGCCCGACGGACAGACAACCCTGACAGAAAGAAATTCCTGAGGAAAAATGAAGTCAAGACCGAGCAAACAAGGAGTTAAACACTGAGAAGTACATACATGTTAGTTTCACACAAAGCATACTTCTTGTAGGACTGAAGATAACTAGAGGTTTTATATTTGTGGTATAAAGTTTTGGGTTGATTTATTGGATTAATTTTTGAGGCCACTGATTCACCTCCCCCCTCCCCTCTCAGTTATTCTAACAATTGGTATCATAGCTTGTGTTCTTAGAAAGGGAGTTTAATGACTCAAGCAAAAGATAACAAGATGAACAAAAGGGATGTGCCTAAGTTGAACAAAGACAACTTTGCATCATGGAAAAATAGGATAAGACTCCACCTATCAGGTATTATAAATGATGTCACTCAATACTTAGATACTAAATTTTTTTTACCTCCTGGACCTCTGACAGTTGATCAATTGAGAGAAAAGCATGAGCACAATTATACGATGATAGAACTTTCTTTCTCCCTCTCCGATGTTGAATTTGAAGATGTCAAGTCATGCACCACTGCAAAGAAAATGTGGGACAAATTGAAGCTAGTACATGGAGGAGATGCAAATGTGCTAAGAGATAAGGCAGAAAGCCTAGGATGAAAATTTGATGACCTAAGAATGAAAGAAGGAGAAAACATCACTCAGTAAAGTTGCAGAATCAAAGAGGTAGTTAATGCTATCTTAGGAGTAGGAGGTGTACTTGAAGAAGAAACTATGGTAAGTAAAATTCTAAGAACCTTACTGCCTGTTTATGCTATTAGAGTATCTACTATACAAGAAATGAGAGTAGTAACAAATAACAATGTCACTCTAGATAGCTTGATTGGTAGACTTATTTCATTTGAGTTGAATAACTTTGACAACAGTGTCTTACCATCTATTGAGTATGCATTCAAATATTCTTCAAAAATAAGTAAATCAAGTCATAACACACTATGAGAAATGATAGTGAAAGTGATAGTGATGACCAAGAACTTGATGAGAATGAAGCACTAATGGCTAGAAGATTGCAGAGAGGAAAAGGTAGATACAAAGGTAAATTACCATTGGTATGTTTTAATTGTAAAGAGATTGGACACTTTTCTGCTAGATGTCCTAACAAAAGAAAAGATGACAGAAGTAATGACAGAACATGTGAAAAAAAGTTTGATAGAGGTGATGATAGAGATTACCGAAGCAACCAACAATCTGACAGAAGAGATAACCGAGACTACAAGGACAAAGGAAGGAAGGCTTGTTACCTGGCTGAGGACAAAGCTTGAAATACTGACACCAAATCTGATGAAGATATTGAGGTGGTATTTGTTGCTATGAAGGATAATTCAGACGAAGAAGAAAGGTATGTTTAAACTGCACTCATATCTAAGGTTAGTAAGAATAATGTCTAGATTATTGATAGTGGTTTCACTCACTACATGACTAGAGATAAGGAAAAGTTTGAAACTTTTGAATATTATAATGGTGGATCAGTAAGAATGGGTAATGACTCACCTTGTCCGGTTGAAGGTAAAGGAACTATAATGTTGAATAATCTAATCAAATGTGAAAATTCATATAGGGTGAAAGGACTTAACTATAATCTATTGAGTGTTTCACGATTGAATAACACAGGTCACCGAGTTGCATTTGAGAACAAAAAGGCAAAGATCTTTAATGAATCAGGAAGGTTGATCAGAACTGGTGAACAGAAAAAAGGTAACCTATTCTATCTTGATGATATTAACACCACTTGTTTAATGGATAGAAAAAATTACATATGGTTGTGGCATAAAAGGTTATGTCATGTAAATTTTGACAATATGGTTAGGATAAGCAATAAAAGGAAAGTAAGAGGCTTATCAAGCATGTCAAAGCCTGAACATGTCATGTGTAAGAATTGTCAAAAAGGTAAAATGAAAAAGTTAGTTTCAAGAGCAAAACCTACACATCTAATGCTATTCTAGAATTAGTCCATACTGACCTATGTAGACCAATGAGAACAAAGAGCTACTATGGTGATAGACACTTCATTCTATTTGTAGATGATTATTCTAGAATGATGACTGTTATGTTCTTAAAAGAGAAATCAGAAGCATTGAAGATGTTTAAATGGTATAAATCTATAGTGGAAAAACAAAGTGGAAAGGAACTGAAATACTTAAGGTCAGATAGAGGAGGAGAATTTATTTGTGATGAATTCACTAAATTTTGTAATGAGCATGGAATTAAAAGATAGGTTTGTGCACCAAGAACACCACATCAAAATAGGATTGCTAAAAGAAGGAAACAATCCATTGTTGATTGTGCCAGAACACTGATGATTGAAAAAATCATCACACAAACATTCTGGAGGGAAGTTGTCAATACTGTTGTCTACACATTGAATAGAGTTCAATTAAAGAAAGACACCAAAAAGACACCTTATGAGCTATGGTATGGACATACACCCAATGTAAGTTACTTCAGAATTTTTGGAAGTCAATGTTATATTTTGAAAGAAGATAGATATGGAAAGCTTGACTCCAAAGGTGATGAAGGAATATTTCTAGGGTATTCTACCAAAATCAAGGCTTATAAATATCTTAACAAATCCTCTAACAAAATCATTGAAGGTGAAAATGTCAAAGTAGATGAATTTGCTAAGAAAAATGATGACAAAAGTAGAAAGGAACTGAAAGACTACAACAAGTTTTTCTACAATGAAGAACCTGACACTCTTCCCAAGCAATAGTGTATCACTCCCGAGCGACAGAACAATGCACCTGAGCATCAGGCTGCAAACACCAAAAATTAGGAAATTGCTCAAAATGATGTATTGAGCGATGGAGATCAAAATTAAGGTCAAGATAATGATCAGAATGATGAACAAAGAGATGAAATGATACTTTCCAAGTATGTCAGAAGACACCATCCACAACACCAGATCATGGGAGACAAAATACTGGAATGAGAACAAGAATTAAGTCACTAAACACTAGATGTTTAATTTGTGATTTTGAGCCTAAATATGTCAATACTGTACTTGAGAATCAGGAATGGGTCAGTGTTATGAATGAAGAGATTGAGAAGAACAATACATGGACATTAGTACCTAGACCGGATGATAAGAATGTCATTGGTACCAAATGGATATTCATAAACAAGCTAAATGCGAATGGAGAAGCCACAAGAAACAAAGAAAGATTAGTATGCAAGGGGTATGCACAAGAAGAAGGTATTGACTATGGAGAAACCTTTGCACCCATTGATAGACTAGAAGGAGTAAGAATTATACTTGCTTATTTTCCTTACAAAGGATTCAAGGTATACCAAATGGATGTCAAATCTACATTCCTAAATGGAATATTAGAAGAAGTATACATTGAACAAACATAAGGGTTTGTTGATCCTAACAATAGAAACATGGTTTGTAGACTACAAAAAGCCTTGTATGGATTGAAACAAGCACCAAGAGCATAGTATGAAAGACTTCACTCCTATCTCATAAGTATTGGATTTGTGAGAACAAGTGAAAATAGTAATATGTATTTAAACGAAGAAACTGATGATAACATTTTGATTGCTGAAATATTTGTTGATGATATCATATTTGGGGGTAATGATATGTTACGCAAATCATTTTCTTCTGAAATGAGAAAAGAGTTTGAGATGTCAATGTTTGGAGAGATCAAATTCTTTCTTGGTCTACAGATTCTTCAATAGGATGCAAGAATCTACATCACACAATCCAAATACATCAAGGAAGTTCTCAAGATATTCAAGATGGAAGACTCCAAGCCAGTTAGAACACATATGGAAACTAGATGCAAGATGAAAAAGGAAGAAAAGTTAACCGAGGTAAATTAGACTCTATATAGATCCATGATTGGAAAATCCATGTATGTTGTACATACTAGACCAGATATATCACATGCAGTTGGAATAGTTGCAATATTCTTTGCTAATCCTAAGGAATCACACATGACTATTGTCAAAAGAATACAGAGATATCTAAAGAATACCGAAGACTATGGCTTATGGTATAAAAGAGAAGGAAAATTTGAGCTTCAAGTCTATATAGATGTTGATTGGGCTGGAAACATAGATGACAAAAAGAGCACAACAAGAGGAGCATTCTTCATGGGTGACAAACTTGTCACATGGATAAGTAAGAAACAAAGATGCATATCACAATCTAATGTAGAAGAAAAATATGTGGCTGCTACTGCAAATTGATCTAACATTGCATGGATCAAGCAATTACTAGAAGGTATGAATATGAAAATTATTGAACCAGTAATTATCTATTGTGATAATACTAGTGCTATCAACATTTCAAAGAACCCTGTCATGCATGCTAAGACAAAGCATATTTCTATCAAGTATCATTAATTAAGAAAAAAAGTGCAAGAGAAAGAGGTGATACTATAATTTGTTCAAACAAAGGAACAATTAGTAGACATATTCACAAAGCCATTGCCTAAAGATACATTTGAGTACCCGAGAAAGAGACTAGGGGTTCGACCCTTTTCTATTGGTCACTAAATTGACTAGGAGGCTGCATCAGCCTACGCATTATTAGAAAATCATTCATGTTGATGCAAGAAAAGAGATGGACTACAAATATATATCAATACACAGAAAGGTAATTATTTGCACCGAACACTAGAGTTATTGTATTGCTGATAGAGAGGAAATTCAACGAATATATTATAGAAAAGAGATATAGTTTGGCATTGCTGTCAAAGGGAGAGATTATATCCATTTGATAATATGAAATATCTATCATGATCAAAGGGAGAGATGTACTTAATGAATATGGAAATGATCATTCAATATTACTGTCAAGGAGAAAATAAATATCCATCAAGGAGAGGAATAGTCTAAGGGAGAGAAAACATCAGAGAAAGATTCAAAGAAACATCCATCTAACAGAGAGAATTTATAAATTTAAAAACTGCATATCTATCCAGAAAAGGGAGAGACAGAATCAAAATTTGCTACATCTATCCAGTGAAGGGAATGAAGAATGAAGAAAGTACTCTACAAGAATCAAATCTAAGCTAGAAGAGCTTACTGAGAGTCAGACATTTGTATTGGTTATAGAAAAAATAAGTTTGGTAAAGGTTGTGGAACTACAACTGATATATTTCATATTGTATTAGTAGTATGTAGTATGTTTCCATCAAAGCCAAAGGGAGAGATTGATGAACTATAACTGATTGAATGTTTGAATATGTTAATTTGATGATCACTGAGCTGCATAAAGTTAATGCAAGACATTAAAATTAGTTAATGTATTGTATTGTCATTGATGTCAACTTGATATAATCTGATTGATCATACAAATATTGTCAAAGACTTTAAAGAACCAAAGAGGTAAAGGTTATGTTATCAGTAATGAATAAAACTTCAATGTACACCAAGTGACAATAAACACCGACGGATAGTGCACACCGATGGATAGAGAACCCTGAGAAGAGTCACAGTGATACTCGAGCAAGATACCCGAGAAAGCATTACTGCGTAGAACCAAAGTGATACCCGAGAAGAACTGAAAGTCACAATGTTTCCTGAAAGACAGACAACCCCAACGGATAGAGATGCTCAAGGACAACTAAAGTCAAGATCGAGAAAACAAGGAGTTAAACACCGATCAGAACTGAAGTTCATAAACGACAAAAGACTTAGCTGACAGGAGCTACATATAGAGTTAACTGATTGTTTACTTTGTTTTCATCGATCAGTTAAAATCTAAATATAAGAAGGAGATTTAAAGCATATTTTATTCCAGTTGTCAAGGAGAAATCTACAAGATAAAACTAAAGCAAGCTTTAAAGAAAGAATGGCGAGATTTGCAGATCACATCAAGAACAAGAAAGACAAGGACTTAGAAACAGTGAAATCATGTCTATAAAAGAGACAAGCTATTCATTATGAAAGAGAGGAATGCTGAAGAGAATTCTAGTGAAGATAGAAGTCTTCATACAAATCCGATCATACAAGCTGAAGAACATAGCTAAGAAATCTGCAGACACCGAGCAACAAAGAAGCAACAACATTCATTGAGCATAAAGAAGTGGAGCAAAGGAACTGAAGAGAACATTGATCAGAAGAGGTATTATGGAATTACAATAGATCTAAAAATCTACAATTCAAACTTGTATTAATGAACAAATCATATATTGTTTCAGTTTAACCATTGATTTAGAAAATCTCTTAACAGAGTAGGATTTAACCATCCTTTATATATTGAGATACATCCGAAGGAGTATCAAAAGGTTTCTTGTGAAGAAAGCATAGTGAATGTTAGATGTCAAGTGAAAAACTATTAATATTAAATCCTCTAACAAGGTCACACTTAACAATGTATTTGTAACCTTTAACATGGTTGGCTCTTCACCGAGCTCACTTCAGAAGAGTGAAAATTTTGAGTTACCGGTCCCAAGTGGTTTTTCCCCTAACAGGGTTTCCACGTTAAAAATCCATGTGTAAAATGTGTATGTGGTTCATTGCTATGATTTTTTTCTCTACACATTACTAAAATAGGATTGATCAGTAAACACTAAGTTATTTACTGTATTTTGGTAAAGGTTAAGAAAAGATAGACTGCTATTCGGTAAAGCTTAAGGAAAGGATAAAAAGTATAAACACCGAGCAGTATATACATGCTAGTTTCACACAAGGCCTACATCTTGTAGGACTAAAGATAACTAGAGGTTTTATATTTGTGGTATAAAGTTTTGGGTTGATTTATTGGATTATTTTTTGAGGCCACTGATTCACCCCCCTCTCAGTTATTCTAATAGTTAGTGGCAAACTGTCCAATGATGAGAGACCCAAAGGATTGACTATGATTGGTGGGACAACTGATTGATAACATATGGACTTGGATGACAAGATTTCTATTGGGAAATTGCCCCCAGTTAGGTCAAATTGTCCTAAGACTAAGATATCGATTGATTCCAAGATAGTGTTGGTGTTGTGGGAGCCAACTAAGCTATACAAGGTCATGAAAATGACTAAAGATATATACAAACCAGAAAGAAAGTTGAATCCCATGCAAGAAAGATAGAGAAGTGACACATTGATAGATGGAGCACTGAGTTACAAGTGATGCCTATTTACCAGGTTTTCACTACTTGGCAGAATTGTTGTTTTTTCTACCAAGGTGCTTATTTACAAGGTTTTCACCAAGGCACTTTTCTTTGTTTTTATATTTTTTTGTACTTTTTCTATTTTTTATTTTTTTATTATCATCAAGGTGCCTGTTTCCCTAGTTTTCACAAAGATAATAATTTTTTCAGGACTTTTTCCATTGTTTTTTCTTTTGTCTAGGATCATTTTCCATTTTTTTTATATTTTCTGCTTTTTGTTATTTTTTTCGTATTTTCCAGGAACATTTTCTCTGTACAAGAACTACTCGTTCAAAGAATATCTAACTCTATAAATTTTTTAGGTGGATATTATTGATTAGGTCAAGGAGAGGATCTCCCTCTATAGTTGACAGTTGATAGGCTCTAGAACTTAATGCTACAGAAATCATGAAGGGACCCAACTAGTTGTATTCAAATTTGCCCTTCTGTTCTTGATGATGTTGATTCTTTGGATTTTCTCTAAGCACAAGATCCCCAACCTGAAACTCTCAGTGTCTAACCTTATTTTTATATCCTCCTGACATTCTCTTTTGATAGACCCTCAAGTGGTCAAATTATTCTTTTCTTCTTTCATCAAGTAGTTCTAATTCTTGGATTTTGGAAATCCGATAATCTTCATCAGTTATGAGTCCTTGTAAAGAGACTCTGAGTGATGGTATCTCTACCTCAATAGGAAGTACTACTTTTGAACCATACACCATAGAAAAATGTGTTCTCCCTGTGGGTGTTTTGATACTGGTCTCGTATGCCCATAATGTTGGATTTAGTTGAAGATGCCAATCCTTTCCAGATTTGTTCACTTTTCAGTGTAAGATTTTGAGAATTATTTTGTTAGAAGCCTCAACCTATCCATTCCCTTGGGGGTAGTAGATAGAGGAACATATCTGAGAGATGTGAAACTTCTCTCACATCTCATCAATGTCTTTTTTCTTTAATTGCCCTGGCCCCTATTGTCAGTTACAATAGAAGAAGGTATCCGGTACCTACATATGATGTAGTTTAGGACAAACATTGACACTTATTTTCCAGTCGCCTTGATTAAGGGGTTGACTTCCACCCACTTTGAGAAATACTTTGTGGTGGTGATGATGAATACATGTCCATTTGATGAGGAAGGATAGATTTGACCAACAAGGTCAAAGGCCCATTAATGAAATAACCAGTGTGTGATAAACGGAAATAATTCTCTAGCAGGAGCATGAATCAATTTACTGTTAGAGTAAAAAGGTATTTTCAATTATTAATTAAATCATTATTGATTTAATTATTAAGACATCTTATTCACTTATTAATTAAATCATTATTGATTTAATTATTAAGTCACCTTTTATCTATAGTTTACTTCAGCTAAACTTTATGCATGTTATAATTAATTCTTTTATTAATTATTCATGCAACCTAGGTTTCTCCACCTTTTGGTGTTTGATCTCCTTTATAAGGATTGATCTCTTTATATTTTTTAATTCCATTCCATTATTATTGAATAAATTGAGGATGTTTCCTCTTCCGTAGATATCTTATTTCTGGCCTTCATAGCTTTTTCTTCTCTATTTCTGTGACAGATGTTTGCATGTAGGTGATTCTTGGGAGCTTTAGGTTTGATAGTTTTTCATCAACTCCAATATAGTATCATAGCTCCAAATCTTCATGCCCATGTTCTCTTCATGAGAGATTTTTCCTTTTCATCAGATCTGTATTTTTCAAGAGTATTTTGTCTCCATTTTTTGTGAATTTGGGGGGAGTTATTTTTTGGAACACTTTGGGCACAAATAGACCTCACAGCTATGTCTGGAAGGCCCAAAAACCTTTATTTTCATATAAAGCACGTCCAATTTGGACACAGTTGAATTTTGGGCCCTCTTTTTTGCATGCACGACCTTGGCATGCTTTTCGAGGTAAAAAATTCCTCGATTTTCATGCCACCTCAGTTTCCATGCCACCTCAAAATTCACACCACCATTTTTGGAAAAAAAAAATTGCATGAAAATTTTAGGGGTTTCTTGGGTTCTTCTTGTTTTGGAGCAGTCTTTGGTTTTATGCTTGTATCTTGAGCAAATGGAGACATTTTTTGCCAAACGAGATATCGTCAGAAAGTTGATTTTGAGCCCGACCTGATTTTCTAGGTATGGATTTTTTATTTTGTTGTCTTGCAACCTTTTTTCTAGTCAAAGTTAGGGTTCCTTTTTGCACTCTGGAAGCCATATCTTGCTCATATGGACTCCATTTTTTGACTTCTGCATGGTGTTGGAAAGTTGGTTCAGTGCTCTATCTTATTTTATGGGTCTCACACCCAGGTTCTGCTCCAGGTATTTTTTATTCATCTTTTTGGGTTTTTGTAATCTGGTGATTATCTTGGATGTTACAGGTCCTGGGATCATTTTCCTTACATGAGATGACTCCCTTTTAGTTGTTATTCATGTTTCTACAGTTTTATTGTCATTTATGAGCATTTTAAACATATATTTCTATCACTTTACTATTTTCCAAACACATTGTGATAAAGTGTCATCTGATGCATGCTTGGGATCTTGGACTTTTTGTGTTTTTTTGTACTCGCTCTAGGGGGGGTTTGATGGTTTACTTTGTTTTCCATCTACCTTTGTCAAGTGAGTGTTCCTTCCACAATATTAGCCTCATGACGTGTATAATGAGAGTGATCCTTCCACGACACCATACTTTATATGTGTTTGTACCTTCTACACTTTCTATGTTCCTGTTTCTTCTTCATGTAGTTATTCTTAGTAGTCTGATTCAGTGTACCTGTGATGCCTCTCCCTACTTAGCATTATGGGGGTATCTCCTTTTGGTTCTAATGCTTCCTTGGTTTGATGGAGTGATCTATGTATTTATTATTTATTCCTATGTACTAGGCGGATGCAATGGCTGGGTACCTATGCGTTTCGGTGAGGTGGATCATTTACCATATGGACACACTTTCATTCTTGCTTTGGAGGAATCCTTCCATATTTGATTGATCAACTCTTCAGGCTTTGTTTACAACTTTCTCTACCTGACAATGTTCTATTACAATGGAGGTTCCAGTAATTATTCTTCGAAAGCATTTGTAGCTTCATTCTTTAGTGATGTTCTTCATGTTCTTCCTTTGTTCCTATCTTTTGGGACATTCTATAGTTTGGAGGCTTCTTCAGTCCTTCACTAGTATTCATCTCTTTTCGTAGAGGGGTTTTTTCCATTGGGTTTTCTCCTTTTCTCCTCTTTACAAAGATTTTTTGTACTTGGGTACCTGATCAAGCCTTGTTGTCGTTACCCATTTCTTGCTTCCAGTAGTTGTTTCTAGGTTTTTAGCTTCTCTCTAAGTTTATCTTAAGTGGTGGCGTTAGAGTAAAAATGGGTTTTCACTTATTAATTAAATCAATATTTATTTAATTAATAAGACACCTTATTCACTTATTAATTAAATCATTATTGATTTAATTATTAAGTCACCTTTTTATCTCTAGTTTACTTAAGCTAAACTTTAGGCATGTTATATTTAATTATTTTATTAATTATTCATGCAACCTAGATTTCTCCACCTTTTGGTGTTTGATCTCCTTGATAAGGATTGATCTCTTTGTATTTTTTAATTCCATTCCATTATTATTGAATCAATTGAGGATGTTTCCTCTTCCATAGATTTCGTCTTTCTAGCCTTCATATTTTTTTCTTCTCTCTTTCTATGATAGGTGTTTGCATGCAGATGATTCTTGGGAGCCGTAGGGTTGATAGTTTTTCATCAATTCCAATAGTTACCATGTAGTTGGAACTTCTTGAAAGACTTAGCATACTGAACAACATCTTTCTCTGTGGTAGGCCAATAATATCCTACTCTCATAAGTTTAATAGCTAATGAAAGGTCATTCGAATGTGATCCACAAATACCTTCATGGAATTCGTGTAATGCGTGTTCAAACTCTCCATGTTCTAAATACCTAAGGAGAGTGCCATCTTGACTTCACCTATAAAAATCATTACCAATGATCAAATAATGTGATGCATTTATTATGAGGTTTCTCTTTTCATTCTTAGATAAGCCATTAGGGATTATTTGGTCTCTTATTATTTGGTCTCTTAGGTATGAATATAATGGCTACATCTAGAGGAATCATGGTGCACAATGAAACACAATCTTTGGGATTCAGGAGAATCATATGCACGAAAGGGAATTTCTTCCACCAGGAAGTCATAGCGGAATTGATGTTCTTCGAGTTGTAGCATAGGGGCAAGAGTAGTCATAGAATTGACTGATTTATTTCCTACCCTTGGGATTTGTTGGAAGGTGATAAAAACAAAGTACTTCTTCAAATCATCAAACATTCTCTTGTATGGCATGATATTTTCATCTTTTTTCTAGTAATGAACATTAATTTGATTGATGATTAGCTATGAGTCTCCATAAATTTTCAACTCCACAATTTTCAATTCAATAGCTAGCTTCAATCCATTCACTAAAGCTTCATATTGAACAATGTTGTTAGTGCATGGAAACATAATATTTTAAGCTTTAGGAATCTTATACCCTTGTGGAGTAATGAAAAACACACCAACACCTAACCCATGTTGGGTAAAGGATCCATTGAAGAAAAAATTCCATGGGTGTTTTGTCAAATGTAGTATTGCTTCATCAGGGAATTCTATCATCAAAGGCCTGATACCTTTTAAGGTGCATCAACTAGGTGATTGACAATAACTTGACCCTTGATGACATTTCTTTCCACATATTCGATATTGAACTCACTCAATATCATGACTCATTTTTCTAACCTTCCATTCAACGTTGCTTTGTTCAATAGGTACTTTAATGGATCAATTTTAGTAGTCAACTTTGCTGAATGAGCCAATATATAGTGTCTGAACTTTTGTGAGGTAAACAACACTTCCAACAAAGCTTTCTCAATTATAGTGTAATTAAGTTTGTAGGAAACTAGTGTTCTTCTGATATAATATGTTTCTCTTTCTTTCCCTGTATCATCATGTTGTGCAAGTAGAGCTCCAAGTGATGTGGTTATAAATGAAATATACAATAAGAGAGGTTTTCCCTGTATAGGTTCCATGAGGATGGTGGATTCACTAGGTATTCTTTGATTTTTTGGAAGTGCTTTTCGCATACCTCATCCCATTTGAATGTCACTCCTTTATGAAATGTTTTTGTAAAGAGTTGAGCCTTATCTCCTAGCTATGAGATAAATCTTATGATGGATTGTAGCTTTTGTTGTAATTTCCTGATATGACTAATGTTGTTCGGCGGTTGTATCTCTATTATGGCATGTATCTTTGTTTAATCAACTTTAATTCCTTTAGCCAATATGATATAACCCAAGGGTTCTCTTGAAATTACTCTAAATGAGCACTTATTTGGGTTTAACCTAAGTTGAAACTTCTCCATTTGATCAAAGATTTTCCCTAGGTCCTTTATGTGGGTTGTTCTGTTGATTGGTTTTTCCCGTGTACCATCCACATAATCTTCCATATTTTTGTGTATCATGTCATGGAAGATAGTTTTCATTTCCCTTTTATATGTGGTGTCTGCATTTTTAAGCCTAAATGGCATGATGCTCCAGTAGAACGTGCCCCAAGCACAAGTAAAAGTTTTCTTTTCCTGATCTTTAGGCACTATCTTGATCTAGTTTTAACCTGACAAACCATCCATTAAAGAGTACATTTCACATCCAATAGTAAGATCCATGATCATGTCAATATTAGGTAGAGGAATATCATCTTTTGGATACACCTTGTTTAAATCCCTTAAATCAATACATACCCAAATAGATTTGTCAGTATTGGAAACTGGGACAATATTGGAAATCCAGTCAGTGTAAGCGATTGCTCTGATGAAACCAGCTTTTAGGAACTTTTCCAATTCTGCTTTTACCAATATTTCCACAAGAGGGTGCATCTTTTAGAGTTTTTCCTTAACTATTTTGATTCCTGGAGCTATAGATAAATGATGCATAATGAGATCAGGGTCTAGACTTGACATATATAAATAAGACCATGCAAAATTGATCATCTTTTCCTTAAAGAACTCGCTGAACTATTGCTTTTATTCTTCAAATAATGACTATTCTAGTTGGACCATCCATGGTACTTCCATTGTACCCAAGTTGATTGGTTGTGTTGGTTCAATGGATACTAAAGATCTCTCTTAGAAGTGATCGGGTAAGATTTCAAATTTCCCATCCTCAAGTGCCTCTGAGAGGTTTTCACCTTTTAATACGTCATTTATTTTTACTATTTTGGGTTTTGATACTGCCACATGGTGTTTTCACCATCATACCTCTTTTTATTTATATTTTTTCTTTTAAGACTGAGAAATTTGATATCCCCTTCTGTCATATTCACTCTCCTTGTACTGGTGGAAGAAGTAAGGGGTTCAATGGCGTTTAAATAACAGGCCAAGGTATAGTCATTTGGGAATAATATTAGGTTCATAGGTTTAGTCTCACCCCACTCAATGAGTATAGGGTGCAATAAGTTCAAAGAGTCAGATGGTTCAAGGGATAACACCATGTTATTGTCCAAGATTATGACTAGTAAGATGAGTTCCGTTAGGTTATTCTCCAATGAGGTGTTTAGACCAGAAAGAGTCACAACGCCATTATTAAAGTCATTGTTAGTATAATGTGAACCTAATCTAATTTACCTAGTGTTTAATCTTTGTCCCTCTTTGAGTGGAGGATCATACTTATGGATAATATCCACCTCAATGTCAATTGTAACATTAGAAAATGAATCTCCCTTATATTTATTTGAGCTTGTGTAAGCATAATGTCATAAATCTATAACATGAGTAATTGTTACTAGCTGCCCCCAATTAGGATGTCTTTTTCCATGTTCACTTTCATATCCTTCATCAAGTTCATACTCATGAGATTCATTTTGACTATCATCAGATCTATTTAGGAAATGAGCAATAGTCATTCGAGCTTCTATTGCAATGGGACTAACCTCAAGCTCTTGAATATTTGGCTGAGATGTTGATGTTTCTTCTTGATTTAGAGTATGGATCTCTCTCTATAAGGATTTATTTTTCATATGATATGGTATTATAGGCTACTTCCTCACCAAATTTATATTCTTCCCCTATTTTTTGTTATATCTCTTGAGATTATTGTTGTAATAATGCTGAGTCTTCTTGATTTAAAATTTCTCTTGAGTGTTGAGGGATGTATGGTTCTCCTTGATAATTAGATTTTTCTCCTTGTACATGTAACAACCTTTCATATGGAAAGAGGAAAATTTTAGCTTCTTCCAGAGATTCATCTTCCTCACAATAAATAATTGGAAAATCCTGAATGAGAGGGATATCTTCTTCTTATTGGTATCATAATCTCGTTTTTCCTTTGGGACTCTTGAAATTCATGTGAATGAGCTCATCAAGACCTTCCTTATTCTGTCCAAGAGGACCTTTTACCTTGTACCCCATTTTCTACATTATATAATAACCCTTGCCATAATTTTGGGGAGATATGTCAACATGTTTTACGTCTTGATTTGATTCATCTTCTTCTTCTTTGTATAGCTATCCCAACACAACTTTCTCTTCATTCTCATCAGCAAGAGAAGTCTGAGCTTTGACAAAGGTTCCATTATAGATTGTGCATGCTTTAGAGCTAGGGGTTGTGAAAGATGATGAGGGTTTACCATAAGACTTAGTAGAGGTGAGCATATTAACCATGGATGGAAAAGGATCAAGTTTGTATTCTCCCATTCATGTCTCCTTGATTTTTAATTTTTTTTCAAAATACCTTTGTAAAGTTTCTCTGAAACTTCCAGCATGTTGATCTCAAGAGGCTTCTCTGTTATGTGGGATCATGCTATCAAAAACTTGTTTCAGTGTGTTACATGAATAACCAGTATCTGTTTCTATGCTTAGCTCTACTCTATTGTAAGGAAAATTCACACACTAATGGTAAGTTGATGGTACAACCTGCATGTCATGGATCCAGGGTCTTCCCAATAGTATGTTGTAAGAAATGGGTAAATCAAGCACTTGTCAAATCACATCTCTCGCAATGGGTCCTACCCTTATAGGCAATACAACCAACCCTTTTGATGATATTTATTCTTCGTCATAGGCTTTGATTGTGATTTTTATCCTTGGGTCTATAGAATGATCGGAGAAACCCAATACTTTAACCAGATTGAATGTGCAAATATTCAAACCAACGCCTCCATCTATCAAGATGCATTTAACTCAATGTTTGTGAATCAATACCTCTATGTGCAAAAGTTGATTATGCGGATGGCTTATCAAATTATCATATTCCTCTGAAAAGGATAGATAATGGGGTCAAGTCAAGTGACCCAACATTGCTTGGAATCAATCAACATCTAAATCTTTTGGAACTGTGGTCTCAAGAAGGGATATTTCAAGCATTTGTTTGTGCGATGGTGATATTTTGAGAAATTCAAGAATAGAAATGTGAGCAGGTGTTCATTGCAATTGATCGACCAGGTTGTAGTTTTTTGAGGATGTTGATGAGGCTAGTTGTTTGGACATTGAAGGTTTCAAGGATGATATCATTGGTTTCTTGGAGGAAACACCCTTGAGGGTTACTTTCGGACATTAGCTTCGAGTGACCACATTGGAAGAATCAAGTTCCTTTTTTTTATGATGATGGCATTGAATAAATGTTCAACAAGTTTGAGCATGTTAATCATATTGTTAGTTGAGTATGTATAATTCACTTTAGTATCCTTGTAATTTGATGGTCCACCATTTTCATACTTAGGCAAAGGTTCTTTGAAAGTTGTGACCCTCAATGGTCTTATGTCCCTCAACCCTGATTGTCTCATTATCAATCAGATCTTGGATCACATGTTTAAGCTTCATGTATTCATTCATTTGATGACCTTTATTATGGTGGTCCTCACAATAGTGATTTTTTTTACACCACTTTGGTTTGACTAGTGATTACCAAGGTCTTGAATATGGTAATGTGATGATATTATGCATCAAGAGAGTTTTTAATGCTGCCTCCAAGGCTCTATAAGAGGAGTGAATATTCTCTTAGGCCCATCTATCCAAGGTGATTTTTCCTTAGTGTACCCATGATTGTCCTTAGGTACTGATATAGTGGTAGGAGTCTTGGTAGCTTGAATATTTCTTGAGAGATTGAATACTGGTTGCTTGGGTTTGATGTGGGATGCTTCCAAAACTCCATCATTTACCATGTTCTTGTTCTTATTCCAAAACTTTGAGTTGTCATTATTGTTGGAAGAAGGATTATAATTGACAGAGGATTTGTTGTCCTTGCAAATTTTGATTTCTCCTTTCCTTATCAAAACATCCTCAGTTATTATAGTACTTTCAATTTGTAAATATATCCATTTTTTTTGTTGTCAGGGATCTTTCTGGGATATCTCACGAATATTTTTCTCCATCATTGATGAAAGACTATGAAGGACTCTCCAATTCTTTACTTTGTGTGACATAGATCCAACATAGTGACTGCATGTTTTATGTTATAAGAGTAATGTTGGATAAACTCTTTGACTAAGTGTTTGAAAGACTTGATACTACCTTAAGGTAGTTTGGAGAACCATTCCATAATAGAACCACCCAAAATTCTCAAAAATAGTCACATCAAATATGTTTTTTCATGCATAAAATCCATGTTGAGATTACAAAATTCTCTCACATGATCCCAGGGATTTCTTTCTCTGATGTACTTGTCATATTTGGGGATCTCAACCTTTCAAGGAAAAGGTGACATGAACAACTCTTTGTAAAATGGGAAAGGGCATATGGTCTCCAAGGATTATTTGTTTGATGGTTTTTTTTCTCCTTCTTCATTTGTATAATCTTTGTTTGCATGTCTTGAAGCTGGTTTTTAGAAGAGATATAAGCATTTATTCTTACTGTGCTATGAGTTGGTCAATGTCAAAATCTCTAGGAATTTTCACTCGCATAGACACAAGATACATGAAGTATTTTTCTTTATCCAATTGCAAAAGTGTTTGGATCATCTTCTAAAATCCCTTGTCTTGTTGACACTTTTGGATATGCATGCTAAACATGAAATTGACATATTGCTTCCTATTCAGAAAGAGTATGATCTAATTAAGCTTTGCAAAGCTCTTAGATTATTATCATATATTAGTGACTAGACATGTTCTAGAATGAAAGATTCAAAGGAAATATGCAATTCTAATGCATTTTAAGATGAAATCTATGAATAAAAATACAATTAGCATGCAATTAAGCTAAGAAATGCAAGATTCAACACTAAAATGATATGAAACTAAGATCTACATGCTTTCTTCTATGCTAAAATAATATAAAATAGCTCTCAAATGCTCCTAAAACACTCAAAAATCTTGAATATGACCTAGGATGATTTCAGCATAACAAGTTTACATGAATTCTAGCTTGATTTAAGCTTGGGTTTATGTGCTTTTTATAGGAATTCATAGGAATTTGATGGCCAAGATGCAATTGCCATGTGTGGTTGAGATTGATTCCTCCTTAATCCATGTGATTTTTCTTTGATTGGTTAGGAGTTTGAATTTTGTCTCTTAGTGATGAGTTGGAAATAGATTCATTTAATTAAAGCATTTAATTAATAATTCTAGCAAGAGGATTTAATTCTTTTGATTTAGAAATTGTGCTAGGACTATTAATTATATGTTTTAATCCCTTTTTTATGATTGATCTTTAATGTTTGATTTAAGATTAATTATGCAACTAGGTGGATCAATCTTGTTACATAATTTGGTTTAGATTCAATAGGGTTGGTGATTTGATTAAGTTCTGACCCTTTGAATAGGGTTTAGAGAATATTGATTGAGATTAGGGGTCAATGGTTTAACTAAGCCATTTTTAGGTGATTACAAATTTTAACTCTTAGAATTCGTCATTTTATAGGATTTCCCAAGGTGTAGGAGGTGAGTTTGATTAGCCCTAGTTAAGGTATGATTGGGGTTAGGAGTTGATGATGTGTCCCATTTGAACTGTCAAGATAGAAAATCCTATTAGTGATCCATGTGCACTTGTTCCTTGTCTGTCATTGGTCAATTTGATTTTTTTCATGTAGTAGTAGGTGAGACATTTTAGGAGGAATTAATTCAAGTAAATTAATTAAATTAGCCATGTATGATATATGAATGTGTTGAAATTAACTAATTAATTACATAATCAAAATGTTAATTCAATTACATAATTAATCAATTTTGATCTAATCAATCCAAATGACTTGAATTTAATTATGTTTTCTCTTTGACCATTTTAGGCCTATACACTCCCTCACATTCCAAGATATCACAATATTTTTTTTATGAGAGAAGTGGGAATCGCTGGTATTAACACAACCAGACTCAACTAGTGTCTCACCAATTAACTTGACCTTTTCTTGATCTTTTTCCTCCCCTTAGTTGCAAGGGGTCTTTCAGGAACTGTTGGAAAGTGGCTCATTCAAGAGTGTATAAGTGTTTTCATTTATGGAAACACTACACTTATTTATGGTCACTTGGAGTGGAACATAGTGTTGGTCCTAAGGTTTTGTAAAATGACTAAGTCCATAAAGCAGTTTACTGAGTACAAGAGTACAATTTTGAGAAACAAGCACTATATATGATGAGGTATGTCATGTAAGATTAGAGGAAGGTATTTTGGGATATTGTAGATCTTTAATTAAGATCGCTTGGTTGTTGGAGTTCAGAGATGAAATTCACAGATGACTGAATTCATGCAAATATAGTGTAACAATGAGACAGAGCAGTTGATCAGTCATGATGATTGAAGGAGTGTAACATGGAATCCAATCATGCTAAGTTGGATTTGGATTAGGTCTTACCCAAATTTTTTAATGTATGATTTCTGACTTTGTATTTGAGTTTTGGATAAGAGTTGATCACGTTTTGTGATGTATTTGAGAGCCAAGTGAGTATGAGGTAAAGTATATATATGAAAAGGTTTTGAGAAGCAAAGTATGGATAATGTATGATCAGATGAATGGATGCATTTTGATGTTAGAATCAGATAGAAGGTGATGTGAGCTACAACTGGAATGACTTAAGCATAATAGATGCTTGTATAAGTTCATTTTGATAAAGCATTGTAATAAAGATGAATTTCTGATTGTAAGAGCAGTGTGCTCAGTGTATACCCCTAACATAGTTTTGTATTCCTTTCACATGGAGATATACTAATGTAATATTCAACTCCTTACAGGGCTAGGTCTCCTAATAGGGACACTATACTTTTAGTGCATATTTTTGGGTATCATACCCATTGGGTTTTTCCCTTGGTCAGGGTTTCCTAGTGAAAAAAATCACGGTGTTATGAGTTGTGTATTTTATGTTCTTTTCATTTTAGTAATTATTTGGTTAAGTTGGAAATCGTTAAGTTTAATTATAAAGTGATGTAATACTGATTCACCCCCCCTCTCAGTATTACTTAATCCTAACAATTAGTATCAGAGCTCTTGGCCCTTGGAGAGAAATCCTAACAACTTAAGAGAGATCAAGATGGATTCTGAAAGTTTGGAAGAGAACTTTGAAGCAACACTAAAATACCTTGATAAGGCTAAAGCTGAAAATGGTGATTTGAAATTCAAATTGAGAAGAGCAGAAGGTTTCATCAAGAAACTCAAGGAATAAATTGAACTCTCCAGAAATCAAAGAAAATATCTTATGGAGAAAATAAAAGAAGATTCAAATAATGATTCATCAGATCAGGTCAAACAACTTGAACAGGAAAAAGATGCATTGAAGAAGGAACATGTAACTACTTCTATTCAGATGGCTAGAGAAATTCAGAAAGAAAAAGATGAAAGAACCAAAGTTGAATAAATCCCAAACAATGCAAATGTTAAGATGGTAAAAATGCAGATTGAACTTGACGACTATAGAACCAAGTATCATGAAATAGAAAAATACAATCAAATCATAAAAGGAGAGCTTGTTGAGGCTAAGAAATACATTGAAAAACTTCATATGAGTAGTGAAAAGATTGATGAACAAAGAGTGAGATAGAAACCTAAAGGAGACATGGAAGGAGTTGGCTTAAATGAAGCTAAATGTTCTAAATCTCAAGAAGAAAAATTTGAAGAAAAGATAGATGAAGAAAGACCTATACAATAAGATCCTAGAGAGAAGATCAGACCTTTTAGAGGTACATACTTTAGATGCAAAAAAGTTGGACACATGAAGAGAGATTGCATAGGTAAAATTCCTTACAAACCCTTTTTTGGTTATTTTTTCAATTGCTATGAATATGGACACAAGAAGATAGAATGCGGGAAGCGTGATCAGTCCTAAACTGAGAAAGATTACATTAGAGAAGAAACAACAGCTAAGATCACATGTTACAAGTTCAATAACTTTGGGCACATCACAAAGTATTGTAAGTTTTAGATTGATCAAACAGATCATCTCCTACATGCTAAAAATGTAATAATAAAGGTCATATAGCAGAGTTTTCCAGGTATAATGGATCTACAGGTAACAGAAGACCACCACATATTGTTATAATGAAAAATGTTGGTGATGTTGGAAAAACTATGGCACAATACATGGAAGAGTTTGACAATCATTTTGTGAAAGAAAGTGATAAATTTTGGAAAGAAAAGGATCCAAGTGAACCTAAGGCTCAGGAAGATTCAGTAGTTTCTACTAAACTTTCACCTGATGTTACATCGACCTAATGACCAAGCATGGCCTTAGGGGGAGATTTGGATAAATACACTAAAAAATATCTAGCCCCTATTTATGTGGAATAATCTTTTACGAGCTTATGGAGAGTAAGTATGATTGGTATGAAATGCCTATCTGAGATCGCATAGCTATACACACTATATTTTATGATTGCCAGATTTATGATCAACTGGATCATTGCAGAGTTGAACTTATTGGGAATTGTGTCATTCTTTTCATAGTGGAGTATAAGGGTAATCAAAAGAACTTATCTAACTACTATTCGAAGAGCAGCGTTGAAGAAAAACAATGATTTGAGAAAGGACTAAAGAAGTTAGGGAATTTTTGAGTTATTGAAGCATGAATTCACAGATTCTGTGAACAAACATATTTAGGTTACTTGCGAGCATTTGAATATGGATACTCCTATATTTTTTGTTGTAAATGAAAAGCATAGATACAAATTTAAGAAACATCCTTGCAAATCAACTGAGGATGACCTTGAAGGTGCATTTTCTCAAATGCCCTATGGATTTCTACACGTAGAGGATATTAGGGCTTATATCCACTGCAAGTATGAGTCTCTAGGAGACTTTGAGATCTTCAAGGAATTGAAGGACATGATTAAATAAGATAGAAAATGGAAGGATGAGTTTTCTCATCTTGATAATCTTGGTGTGATGAAAATGATATAAATGCATGGGTTTGACGAAGAAGAATGGTTCAAGATCATGTTGAGTAGAGTGCTTGACCAATTCATTCAGATTCGTGAGAATCTTGTAAAGATCTACAGTGATTTGATCCATGATATTACTAGTTTGGATAACTCTGGATTCATCCCTATTGTATAGAAGAATACCAAAAAACAAATGGAAACCCTAACCCACTCTAAATGGGATAAGAGAGCAATGACAGTAGCTGACATCTTCCACCAAGATGTTAGATTAGTTGTGATGATATTGGGATACAAATTTCATTATAGCAGTCGACTATTGGTGTTATAATGATAGCATATAAGATGGTGAAGGAGAAAGTGAAGTACAACCTTTGTGAAGTTCTAGCATAGTAATTCATGGAGAATGCAAGGCAGATTAAGAGAGACAAATAGAAGGCATTCATATTTGAATTATTGTTAATATATATGTATATTGTGTGTATGATTTTATGCACCTGTTAAGAAGGACACAACACTTCAATAGATCATTGCATTAGTGAAAACAAAGGATTAGTAAGCATAGCAATCACCAAAATCGATCTATTGCTTCCTATCTAGGAGGAGTATGAAAATTGACATAATAGCCCTCAAATTATGCATATTTCAGTGACATATGCAACCTAAGAATGAAATATTTGAATGAAAAGTAATCTAAATGATCAAGAAACATGCATTCTAGCTCTAGAAATGAAGATTATAACAATACAACTAAGAAATACGCTAAAAAGCAATATGAATCCCTAAAATATGAGCAACATAAGTTTGCTCCTTCAATTCTGCAAATATGGGCAGCATAAGAATGATTTCAACACTTCAAAATTCAGGGCATCAACAATCAAAAGTCAGGGGCCATTTGATCTCAAAATCCATCCAATTTATAGAAGAAATGGGGAGGGAGAGAGGGGACAAGGCCATTAATGGAGGCATAAAATCCTTAATGGTGGTGTAAGAGGCATTAATGCCAAATACATTGATGAGGCATGGGCTTGAGGAATCTCCATTAATGAGAGCAATTAAGAGGCATGGTGAGGGGTGTAAGTCCAAGCTTGAGAAAGTGGACTTAGGGGGAGCCAAGCTTGAGAAAGTTAACTTTCTCAAGTGGGTTGAATTCCTAATCACATATTTAGGAATGTGACAAGCTTAAGGGTAGCTTAGGATTAGGATTAAGGGTTAAGGCATGTGATTAAGGAGATAAAGATGGGAGGAGAGAGAATGAGTGGAGGGATTAGCTAATTAGGGCTAATTAGCTAATTAAGAAGAATTAGCATGTGAGAAGAGGTTGGGATGAGTTTGAACTCATGGTTGGGTAGTTGAGATTGGTTAGATTAGAAGGAATATTAATGAAATGAATTGTTGTAATAACATATTCACTCAATAATAGGGATTTTAATTAATCATTTAAGCTTTGGATTGCTTTGTAATAATTAATTAGGACTATAGCTAAATTGAATCAATTAGGCTAGAGGATTGATTTTGCAAGTGATGAGGTATGATTAGGATTTCATTAATTCCTTTTAAATTAATTACTTTAGCCATGTTTTGATTTGAATTGATTGAATTGAATTGATCTGATTTGATTGGCTAAAGCAATTAGTGTAAATTAGTGATTAAATCACTTAGGAAATTAAATTTGATTTGGATGAATTATGCCAGCCGATTGAAGAGTTGTCTTGACATAATTAGGGGTATGATCACACATAGGGAAAATAGGGTCTATGGTCAGAGCAGACCAAATTAGGGTGGTTACATATATACACCTTGTGCGTAAATTCCCTAGTATGCACCCAAGAGCTTGGAGAGACAATGAACCTACTGGAGTAAAATAATCAAACAATTATATAAGACATAATAGTGACTAGGTAGATGAAGAATTATTTGGTATGATCAAAATCTTGCAGAGACATATGAAAGAAAGAAAAAGGATACCAGAGGAAATACTAGAGAAATACAAGGATACAATCTGTTTCATGGTTCAAACTAATTGTGTTTTCTTTAAAGTAGTAGACCCTAGATTAAAATGGTGTTACCCTATGGGGTATGAGGCCAGTTCAGAGATATTATCAATGCAAGTTAAGTATATATTATCTTCAGAGATTGATCCATCAGAAGAGAGATGGGGTACTTATGAATAAAAATATTCTAAGATTAGAAAGGAACAAACAAAAACTGCTAGGAGAAAGAAAATTGAGAATGTTGTAGATCATCTAGCAAAGAAGGTTGGTATCTCTAGAGAAGACATGAAGTAAATAAGGAGAAATATGTTTGTAAGTGCATCTAGAGTGGAGAACTCTTCCCCTACAGCTCTTCCACCTCCAGAAACTAAGAAGACTTCTAGTCCACCCCCTACTATGGTAGTAGTGCCTATGGAGACATCACAGACACTAGAAGTAGTAGAGACCCCTGCAAAGAGGACAAGATCCTCCAAACAGAATTCACCTCCAAAGAGACACATAACTGAGGTACATAAGGATAAGGAAGAAAAAAATGAAGTTGAAGTAAGGAAGATAGAAGATAAGAAAATAGAGACCAGACAACTATGGAAACTAGATCTAAAGATGTTGGCGAAGATAATCATAGATCAAGGAAAACTCAATTATCTACCTAAATACTATGACAAGTATGATGAAAAAGATAAGATTTAGATTGAAGACTTTTTCATAGATCATATGTTTGCATTTAAGAGGAAAATGATTGAAATAGAAGGTAGAATTCCGAAATAACTATTTGATAAATTGGAGATTAGGAAACAACTAGTACTGACTGAGGATGAAAAAAATAGAGTGAAAACAATAGAGGACATGCTGCTCGTCACATCTTATGATGAGCATAAAATAATTCTGAAAGAAATGAAACCACTGTTAAGAACCAAAGAAAGATTCATAAAGATAATGGGAAGGAAGTATGATGAGGTTATTGACGATACACACAAGGCCATTGATAAAATCTTAATGGAAATTGAACCTGAGAAATATTCACCTCTTAAACTTAAGACTACTAAGCCTAAATATATCCTAACAGGAGATTCATCCAAGCATATAGTAATCAACATTGAATCACCTAAGGATGAAGAAGATGATAGTCAGTTTATCAATATAGTAAAAAAAATTGATTTCTTTGCTGCTGGTGTGCCTGTGATTTTGGACACCTCGTTGGATACCAATAAACCTTTTTAAGGAAATTCAAATATTGTACTTGATGTTGATAAAAGTGATGGAAAAGATACAAAGAAAGCTACTAAGGAAGAGCTCTCTAAAAGTAAACAGCTACCGAGCATTGCCGAGGCTGAGAAGAAACCTGAGATTAAGGTTGAAGTTAGGGATAACTTTAAGAACTCCCCCCCTCCTCCTGAAAAGTATAAAATTGTGGCGAATCACATTTTTTTTGGAGGGAATTTTTTTAATATTGATGGCAAATTGTGGTTCAAATTATGGATATTTGGTGGCAAATTTTTTAATAACGTATACCATTTTTATAAAAATATGGCGAAAACAAATGATTTTAATAGGAAAATTATTAATTTAATTGGCAAAGCTAGAAAATTATACTGATAAATTATGGCAAAATTATTTTCCAAAAATTGTAATTAATTTGTTTTTCATGGCGAATGTTTTTCAAAAATACATATAAACTTGGCGATTTAATACAATAGTTGTATAGTTGGTATGGCGATTTAATAATTGGAAATAACTATTAAAGTTTCATTCTCCTAAGTTTTCATTCTCTAAGAATGACACGTGTGATGATTCCGAAGAGAGTTTTCAGTAAAGGAGTTATGTCACCAAATTTATTCTGAAATGCACCTTTCACCATTCATCTCTCTTAATCCAATGGCTCTGATTTGATGTATAAGTTGCATCGGGTCCCATCACTATGATGCCACAGAATCACACATCTGTTGGATTACAACATATCAACGACCAAAGGTGAATTTCGGGCCTATTGTTGGTCTTCATAATCTTTACACCAAACTCTTGGCGGAATCATGACACGTGGTATGATTGATCGTACCAATAAACCCACGATCAATCATACCATGTGTCATGATTAGTGGGCACAAGTTTCAAGTTTTTTTATAATAAAGAATTGTTATGTCCACCTGCGTGACGCGATCCTTTCCACCTTTATTATTCCCAAAATAGAAAATGTCTTATCATAAGTGTTGTTTCCAATTTCACCCATGGTTGCATTAAATATGAAAGATTTGGAGATTTTTTAAGGACAGTTGCCATTTAACTTATGAATTAATTAGATCTTTACGGTAGAGAAAGAATTTCAATCAGGGCTTATAAATAGATGATCTACACTCGTTAATTTTTGATTGTGAAAGCAGATTTGTGAAAATAGTCTGCGAGTGCTAGGTTCTCTTTGATTTTTGTCATAAATTAGAATACTAATATCAGTTTGATTTTCAATGGACACTCCAATTCATTTAAGATGCACTGCCTTGGAGGATCAGAAGGCCTTTTTGGGCCTGGTCATAGACCCAATCCTGGCGTCTGTTGCTACGGAGTTGGGAGCCTTCACCAAGGAGGCTATAAGGATGGTGTTGGGACGTGAATTTTTGGAGAGTGAAAATAGGTATAGAGTTAACACCGACATTTCATCTTGGTTCTTGGCATCTCTGTTGGACCTAGGAGGGGAGAAGGTGGAAATTCTCATGCTTCTGAGGAAATTTTTTAAAGAAGAGTACCTCAGCGACGATGTGAGTGTTGTCGTGTTTGTAGAAATTGGGTTTGGAATTCCTTGGGAAAATGATTTGCCTATATTCTACAACTAGGAGAAAATATGCCCAGGCAACCATTTCTGCTGAACCTTGATGTTGAGTAGCTCACGCATCATCGAAAGTGGGCACAAATTGGGAGGGATTTCCTCCGGAAGTGGCACAACCTAGAGGATACCGAGGAATTTTGATGGCTAGAGGAATTCTCTGAGATTATCCTCTCTTCAAAGTTCCACACAGAAGGAAGGGAACCTAAGCCAGATAGTCCATGAGTCCCTGACTATGTCTCCCTCTGTCCTGACTCCCTGTCCCTATAAAAAATATGAAAATGTTTTAAGAAATTCGAAGTGCTTTTCTTTTTTGTTTTGATTATAAGAATCATTAATAGATATGGCCTATCGACGTCGTTGAATTGTAAATTTGTAATGAAATTTTGCCTAATGTAATATAAAATATTTGCGTTGCACTTTTGTTTCATGTAATAATTAAATGTTTCTAAACTTTATCATTTAATGGTTATATTCATTAGTGTGTATTAAATTATTAATATTTTAAAATTGTAACAATCATTGGATTATGAGAGATGAACGATTGAAGTTTATTTCAGAAGTACTATGGGTTTCAAAGACCTTTTTTGAAAACTCGCTCTGGAAACATGACATGTGTAATTAACATTTAATTTGTATGCATTTTTAATGTAATATTCATTTAAATCATTCCAAAAATGTGACACATGACACGTGTAATATTCATTTAATTTGTTACATTTAAGTTTTAACGAAAGGTTTTTAACATTTCCTTTTTAATAACCTATCGACTCGTAGGCTCATAGCAGCAGAGCTAAAAAGAACTGTTAAACCATCGCCGAAGATTTCGAGACTGTAATTTGTGAGAGCCTTAGCCATTCTAACTTCTATCTATCCAGATTTCAAAATATAATTTTGGGTAAGAAATCTAGCTGGATGCATCCCAATTTTGTAATGTCAAAAATTATGTTTAACTTGATTTTGAAATTTTAATTCTTGCATGTATAGTTAGGGTTTTCTTAAATTGGGGAATTCTTAATTAGTTGGTTATTATCTATGATTTTCTTAGTAAATATCTGTGATTCTGTGTTTTTTCATTCTTCCGAAGAACAATGGGGAAAGTGAAAACTCAAGGCCAAGGGAAAGCAGATGGGAAAACTTTAATAGACTGCAGAAAACTAGTAGAAATCCCTGGTTTCACTAATGAGTATCACGATGTTTATGATCCTGCTATCAACGGTCAAAGGAGAGTTATATAAATTAAACATACATTGCGCAGTAAGGCAACTGGGCCAAAGAGGTCTGAATTTATAAAATTTAATCCAGGAATAGGTGCAAAAATGAATAAAGTTGCTTCGTGGGATGTAGGTTTGGGTTGCATGCTATTACCCGAAGTTTTCCCTTGCCCAGAAATTGTCTTGATTTGTGAAAAAAATTATGATGAAGAAAGAAAAGCAATTGTGAATAAAAATAATCAGGAGAAATTTTATCAATAACCCAGGAAGAATTTCTCAGTTTGATAGACCTAGAGTTTGACCGACAAAACTGTAATGACCATATTGACCTTAGATTGCTGGCAGACAAATCTGAGGCAGTCGCGCCAAACACAAAAGATTCATTTATAAAGGGTCTAATAGTTGCAGAGGAAAAGGCTTCATTGGGTGAGAACCATAAGCCTCCTTATGATTTTAACATTTTTGTGCCATGGGTTCAGGATACTATATCCTCGCTAGCATTTTGCCTAGGAATGGAAAACAATAGGGAAGTGGGTGCCAGCATTCTTCAATTGATTTGGGATATCCATTATGTCAATGAACCAGTAAAATATAATTTTATTGGACACATGGTTCAATTGATGCAAGAACAATTAGCATTGATTAAAATAGGTAATTCTAAGACATTTAGGTTCACAACCTACTTGTGCTATCTTCTGCTAGCCAAGCATGCTGCAATATTAATAAGCAACGGAAACAAGCTTGAAATTTAGATGGGGACAGGACCGACAGGTACTCCAATGAGTTAAATAGGTGCTCCAATATATAACTGGACACCTCAGATAAGGATGTATGATAATAGAAGGAATTACAATAATTTTGTAGATTTCTTTTTCGCACTATTGTACAAAAAAATAACGAGCACTCTAATGCCCAAATTATCTACTTCATGTAGGGATTGCATCTAACTTAGGAGCACAATTCAATTGGATGATTGGTACTTAATGGAAGAATACACTGTGCTAAGGTTTTATGGTTTAGAACTACAACCCCACAAACTTCCAATGCATGTGACAGATAGGGTGTTTGAAGTAGAATATGTACTACAACTTGAGAGCATAGATAGACTCTTCGCTGGCCAGTCAAAGAAGAGCATATTCTTGATGACATGTAACTGATTGAACATTTGATAATGTTAAGTTGAAGATAATGCAAGACATTAAATCAGTTAATGGTTTGTATTGTCATTGATGTCAACTTGATATCATCTGTATGGTCATGTAAATAATGCCAAAGAATTCAGAGAATAAATGGAACAAAGGTTATGCTTTCAACAATGCATAAAAGTAAATTATTCACCAAGTGACAGACAACACCGATGGAGTGCACACCATCGATAAAGGCAAAGGAGAGAAGTCACAGTGATAGCTGACGAGCAAAAGACAGTGTTGACCGATGAAGCAAAACCACAGGATGCCTGACGAGCTGAAAATAAAGTTGCCCGACGAGTAAAATCCAATGATGCCCGACAGACGAAGATCCTGAAGCTAACTGGATTCACACCAAAGGAATTGTCAGTTGTCACCGACAACTAATTGAAGAGTTGACTGACGGAACAGAGAGTTCAGAAAATGACAAAATATCTAGTTGGCAAGAGCTAAAGATAGACTTAACTGGTTGTTTTCTTTGTTTTATTCTACCAGAGTTAAGTAATTGATTTAAAGAAGATTTGTACAGTTGGCAAGAAGATAACTATAAGATAAATCAGGAGTTATTCTTTAAATCGGATTGGCTGGATTGTTTTTCATGCCAAGAATCAAGAATCAAGAATCAATGAATATCATGTCTATATAAGAGACAAGCTTAATTCATTTAGGTATGCATGGGAAGGGGAGTGAATAGAAAGAGGATGCTGAAGAGAAACCGATGAAGAAGAACTTCATACAGTCCTGATCAATCAAGCTAAAGGAGAGCTAAATAATTCTGTAGACACCAATGAACAGTGAAGCACAACATCACAAAGAAAAAAGTGTGGAGCACAAAGAATTGAATTGATACATTGATCAGAGAGATAATGTACTTAAATAGATCTGAAAATCTGCAATTCAAAGTTGCATCATAAACAGGTCATAGTGTTTTAGTTTAACCATTGAAGCATCAAGTCTCTTAACCAAGCAAGACTTATCAGTCTTCTATATATTGAGGTACATCCCAAGGAGTGGCAAAAAGGTTGATTCATGAAAGTAGCATTGGATTTGCCCGATACCTATTGACAGTCTAAGAAGGAGGCTGATTCAAGGATGGTAGCAATAGATGCTCGATACTAAGTGACAACCTCTATGTATAAAATCCTCTAACAAGGTCACACTTAATAGTGTGTTTGTAACCTTTAATAGGGTTGGCTCCTAACAGGGCTCACTTCAGAAGAGTGAAAATTTGGGGTACCGGTCCCAATGGTTTTTCCCTTAACAGGGTTTCCACGTTAAAATCCATGTGTTATGTGTGTTTGGTTTATTACTTTACTATTCTACATTTCACATATGCATTTCTAGATTGATTGGTATACTCTGCTTATTTACCGAGTTTCGGTAAATAGTTTTATTGCTTATCGATAATCAAGGAGAATAAGGACAGACAAGGAAAACTGACAGACAGTTAATCATTAGAAGTATTTCATGGCATGCATCTTGTAGGGACTTAATAATCTGAGGTTTATTTGATTGGTGGTAAATACAAGAAGGATAGATTTTGAGGCCACTGATTCAACCCCCCTCTCAGTTATTACTAACAATTGGTATCAGAGCTTGTGTGCTTAGAAGGAAGGTTTCAAGACCTAAGTTAGGATCACAAGATGAACAGACGAGATGTGCCCAAGTTGAACAAAGACAACTTT
>MU226448.1:281701-300276 GCA_018584345.1 Thuja plicata
GTGCTTATCCATCAAACATAAAAAATACCAAAGAAAATAGCAGAAGAGTGTAAGGATAGAAAATGGACTCAAACAAAAATGAATGATTTTTGGAGTATGAGAAAGGATCTTGGTGAACCAAAGACCAATGCAGATTTGGATGAAATAGATGAGGATATAGAGTTTAACAAACTAGGGAATTTGGAGCATCCTATCATGGCATACGACAATAGTTCTCCAAATAGTCAGGATGATAATTCACCAATTGGATTTACTCCAGGTCACAGTGGAGTCAGTGACTACCGGAAACAAGTATATAGCAAAGGGGCAGACATTATGGAAAAAAATGTGTTATAAAGGTGGCAGTTTGGGTCCCACAAGAGATGACATGTAGATTCCAATTGTCACAGAAAGAACTGATCATGGACCTGGTGCAGGCCTTTGTTTTGGAGAGGACACATTAGATTCATCAGGAACCACTATGCCCACAAGAACATCCATTTCCACAGGTGGGATTGGGGAATCTACTACTACTGGGTCTGGTAGTGGCACTGGTGCCAGTGGGACTGGGACTGGGCAATTTATACAACAAATTCCCTCTCTAAAGAGGCAAGTAGAATCTACACAGAATCCCATAGAAGAAGATAGTGTCAAGAAGAAAAAGGTTTCCAGATCATTGACACTCGATCCTAAAGAACTGTTTTCACTTTTAGGGTCAGCAAAACCCTCTAAAAGTTTAAATCCTCAAACAAAATTAGTTAGATCAATAGGAATTGAAAGCTCTGGTTCACCTTTCAAACATTCAAATCCTTCTGCAACACTAGATTTTCATTTCAAATATTTCTATAATAAATTTGCAAAAAAAACAACCAAGAATAAGGAAATAAAGAAGACATTGTAGACTGGTGACCTTACTGCAGTTGTAGAGGAACAACCTACATCCAACAAGGTTTTTCCAACATATGAACCAAACAGAGATATGATGGAGTTCATGGTTGTTATTCCACCCAAAAAAGATGGAAACCCACCAGAGAGTTAGATAGATCCGTCTGAATTTCAAGTAAGCACTCTCCAAATGGGATTTTCCAAAGTTAAAAATGTGGACAAAATCAATGTGTCAAAGTCTTCAAACCAAGTAGTATATAGTGCATTGCTAAAGCTGGAAAGAGAGAAAAGTAATCTCGAGAAAAATATAGAAAATTTACAGTCATACATTGCCAATGAAAAAGCAAAGAGGAAAGCTTCATAGAACAGTTTGAAAGAATTACAGAAAAATATTTAAAAATCAACCTCTGCATCAGCAAATATAGAGAAGGAACATGCAAACACAATAGTGAAGGAACAAGAATAGGTAGAGCTAAAGGCACTAAGGGAAAAATCAACAAAAATTAGTTAAAAACTAGAGGAAGAAAGAGTCACTTCACAAAAGTTATTTAAAACCATGGAGAGTAATTCTGCCTCCAAATAGGAAATGCAAAAGCAATTGGACACTCAGGTGGATAAATCCAATCATTGGGAACACAAAGTAGTGGAAGAGAAAAATAATTGTGAAAAAATGGCAAAAGAATAAAGAAGGCCAATAATACAATTCAAACTTTAACATATACTAGTAATAATTTAGTGAAGATTACTAAAGAACACATTTGGGGCCAAATATTGGGGATGTCTGATAGCTTGTTTGAGTGGTTTGAAATGCTTCAAAGCATGAGAGTATGTTATGTGAAGCTCCATAAGAACATTGAATAGGACATGGATGTTGTCAAGAAAGAAAAGAAAGCAAAAGATATTATGCAACAACTCTACAGTAAGAGTGATAGTTATATATCAATCAAGGGAATTAGCACCCACCTTGATGCCTTAGTAAAGGTATCAAGTATCATTCAAAAATGTGAGAAGCTACGGTAAGCACATGAAATGGATGACAAAGCTAAGAAGAAGATCTTAAAGATGGAACAAAGGAAAGAAAATTTGGAAATTCTTGGTTTGCCTAAGGGATTTGACGTAAATAAGTTCATTGGAAGAGAAATTTACAAAATAAGGTTGTAGGAAAAAATAAATATTGATTTACGCTTTCTTCCTACGGACATATCTCCTAATACTTTCAAGGATTTCATCAAATTAGTGAGAAATTTGAATGGAGTTTTAGAATAAATAGTGTTGTAAAGTCACACTTCCAAATATGAATTGCTAACGAAGTTGCAGGAGTGTGACTATACTATGAACCAAATTGTTCTGCTATCAGAGGATGTTTGGACTGGCCTACAAAGATTTCTCTAAATTTTCAGCCACTATAAATTGTAATGTATTGCAAATGAATACAAAACAATTTGTGCTCTATCTAATTTTCATGTTTTCCAATTTAATGTACATTGAATTACTCTATTTTATATAGTTATTCTTAGTTGATTTACTATGTTATATGCTATTGGAAATTTGGAATATAAAATTTCATTCAGTAATTTCAAATTCAAATATGAATGATCATTGATGATACGATACAAACTACAATAATGATACTCTTTGTTCTCAAATTTTAATGATGAAACATAATACATTCTTGCTTTTCTAAAATGAACATTGAATGATAGTAAATAGTAGTTAATAAGTTCAAAAAATACCTATTGATTGCTACTGCTAATTTAGAAGAAATTTTCTAAATTTTCCAATTCATGTCTGCATCGTCATCATCATCTAATTCTGGTATTCCAGTTCCTTCATTGTTCTCTTCATTCTCATTTGTGTCTTCTTCACTCTGACCTCTGCTTCTATGAATCCCACTCCCATCACCACCTTTAGTTGTCCCACTCGGAGTCAGAGATTGGTTAATGGTGTTGCCCAACCCTCTTCTTTTGCATCTTTTCTTCCAGATTTCCATTGCTTTTTTATAAGGAAAATTATTGACATCATATCTAGATGTGTAGACCCTCAAGCATGTTTCCAAATTCCTGTCTAGTTTGTTTCTTAGCATTGATTTTTGGAAGCCCAAAGCACTAAAAACTCTCTCATCCTCCACTAAACCCAATATCATGGTTTGACATAGATCAACAAGCTTGAAGAACTCTAAAATTTCATCACGCAACATTGTGCTATGTTTTAGTTTTGTCCAAAGCCTTGTTGCAGAGCCCTCTACATGTGGGTTATGCATTAATTGATATTGATGCTTCATAGTCCTTGAAAAAGTGTCTGATTGCTGTCTAAGAAGACCTTCATCTAAAATTCTATTGATAGTCACTCCATTGAATTCTACAGATTTGCAAAATTCCTTTATCAAAGTCAAAAGCCTATTACGATAATCTTCCTTAGAGTTTAAGTGCCAATATTGAGAAAACACAATTGCCATGGCCTCAATAAGTTGTTCATATGGGAATCAGGATCTTATTTCAGAGGAAAATTTATAGGTTATGTCCCTTGCATTAGCTCCTATAGACTCGACGATCTTGGTAAACTCTTCCCTTGTAACTCTTGTAGCTCGCTTCTTTGGGGCACTATAATACATTGGTATCTAAAATCCCCTTACACAAACACATAAATCTCCATTTTCAAAGATATTTAAATAATTATCAGGATTGTCCAAATCTGTTAGTTTCCTCTAGTGATTAAAATTTTCATCAGATAAATTTGGGTCATTTTGATAAAGATTATCGAGGGCTTGGCATGACATTTTACACAAAGTAGCATATTCTACAATATACATGGCTCTTTGCTGGGCTTTTTTCATAATGAAAATCATTTCTTCTAGCATGGGAAGAAGAGATGCTAAAGTCAAAAGTGTCTCTATATTGCTTAACCTCTGAAGTTGCCACATCTATGATTTTATGCATTGTCATGATTTTCGTACATAAGTCCAATCAAAGATTGATATTCAAAAAAAACTTGATGCGCTGGTCCATCCAAAGAGATCCATCTGGTATCAAAATCTTTTAGAAGATTGTTTCCATTGGTAATTCCATTAGAAAAGTGCTGAAATTCCCTAAAACATTTGGGACTTCGAAAAAAATATGAGTACAACTCTCTTACTAAATCTTCAACCTTGTTTACTAAAGGAAACTTCTTCACAACTATATAAGCAATATTCATCCTGTGGGCCATACAGTGAATTCCAAAAACATATTGTGAACAAGAAGCATGCACCTTTGTGCAAAGACCATTCCTTTGACCTTGCATTACTGAAGCTCCATCCGGTCCAACACAGATCAACTTCTTCGCTATTGTCAATTCATCCATAGCTCCATATTCAATTAAATGGCTCTTTACTAATTGAAATAAAGTTTCCGATGTTGCATTGTCCCTCAATTTTGCAACAGTTAGTAGATGTGGTTGGCGGACATTATTCTGTATAGTATAAACATGCATGCATACCCACGATGTATTATCTATTTCTGTAACTTCGTCTAAGGACAATGCAATAAAGGTTGACTCTTTTATTTTTCTCTGTACATCCTCTATTTCAACCTGGGCAATACAACTTGCCCATTCCCATCTACTGTTTATTGACCAATGAGTGATAGGATAGTTAGGAAGTTTCAAAAAGTGTAACAAACCACTCATTTCTAGATAGTCTATCATTGGATGCCCTCTGCTCAAAATATGGAAAATATTACTTAATTGAACAACTTTTCTATGTTTTTCTACTTCACTTGCTTTTGCAAAAATAGCATTAATAGAACCTTGAACTTCACCAGGTTTCATCTTAACTTTCTAAAACAAATAATATCCCTCAGCATGCCTTTGATGTTGACATTGCTCCTTTGTTTTATATCTTACCACTTTTATTTCCTTTCTATCTACATTTGAGGTTTTGTAAACCTTACCAACATGTTTCTCTATGGTGCCCAGTTTAAGTTGCAACCACTTTTCTTTTTTATACTTCCAACTACAAATTGTACATCTTCATTCTACTGGCAGTTCACCTACAATTGGATTGTCCATGAGTTCAATGAATGGATACTTTTCTGCCCAATAAAATTTAAATCTCCTGGACATCTCCCATTGACGATTAGTTTTTTCTTTTGAGTTTCCTCTCCCTTTAGTGTTACTGTTAATTGAACCATCATCATCACCGAAGTCGATAGATTCATCCTGGTACTAGTTATTTACTTGAAATTCATCTTCAAGGTCATCTTCATTAGAGATATCAGGTTCCGCAACTTCGTCACCAGATTTATTAGGTTCCCCAATTTGTTGAATAGACTCCTGTGTAAGTTGATAACCTCAAAGTTGTACAGGTTCCTCTGATGACGTACCTTCCTCACTTTGACCAACACCATTGTGTCTACCCCCACCAAAGTATGAAGATTATTTTCTGCATTTCGTTGTCCTCTCTTGGACATCTCCAGATTCTCCACCTTCAATAGTCCTCTTCATGTGTGACATCGACTGTGACATCTCCAAAAAATTAAAGCTGCAATAAAATTTTACTTGAATAAGATACTAAGGAATCGTAGTCTTTCTGGTTCGCTACCGAACGCAATTGTTAGCTCAGAATCAACTGATTTTTTTCTCCTAAATCTCTTGAAACTATCCTTATATACAAAATTCAAATGCTTATTTCAAATTTTGGCGAAGGTGCCGACTATTACATATGATAACAACTAATATTTGGCGAACCCCGCGTAATTTCAAGTTACTGACTAGGTGAATAGGGAAGAAATTTGGGACACGGTTAATTATGATGCATGGTAAATTGGGTCCTAGTGCAAATAAAAATTTAACTTGGGATAATGGGTCTTTAGAAAATGGTGATCCTTGATAAATACCCCTTACTTAATCCATGGTGAATAATAGTAAATATACAATAGATAAATGGGCGAACAACCCCACTACCGTAGTGAAATTACATGCAAATAGTGGTGAACAACTTGACCACTATACGTGTCTTTAATAAATTTGGGTGAACTGGTAAACCAATAGACTACCCATTTTTTGCCAATTTCTATACGCATGACAGGACATATTTGCCAATTGGCGAAGAATTGCCACTAAAACAATCCCTAGCTGAAATAAAACAAGAAACAATTTCACCTATTTCTTCAAACTTATTGTTGGAAAGTGGAGATAGAACATTGAATACTAATGTGGAGAGCATGGAAAAAGATGAGTTAATGAACCTATCCTACATAACATTTTCTAAAGATAAAGAGAGATTAGAGCATAAAACTGAGAAGAAGTCAAGGGTACTGGAAAGGGTAGTTGATACTATCAACAAACTCCTACCTATACCTTTTACTTTTCAAGGAAAGGATACAACAAAGAACCTAAACACATCATTAGATGACTTTGATAGTCACTTTGAGTCTCTAGACAAGATCATAGAAGAAAAATTTGAGCATACCTTTTTGGGAAAAAAGATAAAGGAAGTATGCAATTCTATTGCATGGGAATTGGGAAACCTGGGCAATATTGAATATGAAGCGATGGATTTTGTGGCACATGGAAGAAATTTATACAAATATTGTATAAATCCTATCAGACACCTTCAGAACATTAAGGACATTATTGCACATAACAGGAAGACACTAGACAAGCTGGTGCATAGTTGTGAGACCTCCTCACACACTGTAAAAGAAATAGACAAGGAAGTGTCCATAATACTACATAAAATAAGTGTGTTGAAAACTAAGAAAGGGAGAGTTATGGGAATATTCAGTGTGTTGAAGAGTTTGATCACTCCAAAGCTATCGATTCTTCAGATACACCTTTCTGACATGGAGAAAACAACAAAGGTCCTCACAGAGAACATGCCTACTGAGTTGAAGGGAGAAGAGACATCTTCATTTGCACTGAATGGATTGATCCATGTGGGTCATATTTTGGTAAATACTTGGACTGAAGAGGAAAATATCTTGGAAATCTCTTTCCAAGATGTACTACACATGGTCTGAAAGTTTTGGTAAGCAATTGTACAATTTTGCTATATATACTACATTTTTGTATACACCTTTTCCATTGATGTCAAAGGGGGAGTAGTATATATGAAAAGAGTATAGAGGAAATATAGAGAAGATAATTTGGGATCAGTAGAGGAGATTATAAAGTAGAGTATGTACTTAGTCATTATTTTGGTATTGAACACTTAGTCATTTTTCACTAAGTATTGTCATCAATGCCAAAGGGAGATATTGTTGGCAAGTGGCTCATTCAAGAGTATATAAGGGTTTTCATTTATGGAAACACTACAGTTATGTATGGTCACTTGGATTGGAACACAGTGTTAGTGCTAAGGTTTTGTAAAATGAGTAAGTCCAGGAAGCAATTTACCGAGTACAAGAGTACAATTTTGAGTAGCGAGCACTATAGATGATGAAATATGTCATGAAAGCTTAGAGGAAGGTATTTTGGGATAGTGTAGACCTTTAGTTAAGATTGCTTGAGTGTTGGAGTTCAGAGATAAAATTTATAAATGATTGAAGTCATGCGAAGATAGTGTAACTACGAGACAGAGCAGTTGATCAGCTGCGATGATTGAAGGAGTGTAACATGGAATCCAATCATGCTAAGTTGGATTTAGAATAGGTCTTACCCTAATTTTGTTAATTTATGATCATCAACTTTGTATTTGATTTTTGGATAAGAGTTGATCACATTTTTTGATGTATTTGGGAGTTGAATGAGTATGAGGTAAAGCATATATATGGAAAGGTTTTGAGAAGCAAAGTATGGATAATGTATGATTGGATGAATGGATGCATTGTGATGTTAGAATCATACAGAAGGTGATTGGAGCTACAAATGGAACTACTTAAGCATAACAGACGCTTATATAAATTGATTTTGATAAAGCATTGTAACATAGACAGATTTTTGATTGTAAGAGAAGTGTGCTCATTGCATACCCCTAACAGGGTTTTGTATTCCTTTAATAGGGAAATGTACCAATGTAATATTCAACTCCTAAAAAGGCTAGGTCTCCTAATAGGGACACTATACTTTCAATGCATATTTGTGGGTATCATCCCCATCAGGGTTTTCCCTTGGCCAGGGTTTCCTCGTGAGCAAAATCATGGTGTTATGAGTTGTATATTTTATGTTCTTTTCATTTAAGTAATTATTTGGTTAAGTTAGAAATTGCTAAGTTTAATTATAAAGTGTTGTAATACTGATTCACCCCCCCCTCCCCTCAGTATTACTTAATCCTAACAGGAACAACTTTCTTAAAAGATTTTTCTGAACTCCTAATGTTACCCGGGACCCCTTTCTTCTAATGCTATCACAAGATTCTTTTTTTGGGCATGAAAAAAATCCATCATTAAAGAGATGTCATCGCAGGGAGTAATTTGTGGCCATTACAAACTAGCATTCTGTATATTTGATTGATCTTGGCATAATTGAGTGCATGACTATCTTTTCATATGCTTTAGAGGTAAGATTTATATCTCTTCATTTCAATTTAATTTTCTGTTTATAAGAATCTAGTACCAGTTTCATATGACAACATAATTAATTTCTCTTTTTAAAATTTCACTTGTATAATGTTTATCAGCATCATATTGCTATTTACAAAGTTAGTGGGATGTTTCAATTGTTTTAATATATCTACTGAGGTTTGAAATTTGGCTAACTAATTTCTTAAGCTAACTCAAACTCATAAACATTTTAATATCGACCTCCAAGAAATCTAGTCCATTTTTACTATTTGTATTCCAAGATTAGATATCCCGTAAGAAATTCAAATTGTCTTTCCAAGAATATTATTGAATAAAGGATATAGAAGATATAGTCTTATATATTCTTTTGCGTCTATTTGAAACATTCTTGATGCTAGACAATTTGTTCTCTTCTTTATTGTATTGGTGCATTGGTTGTTTTATCCTTTATTGATACCTCTACCGTGAATAATAATTAGAACCTCTTTTAATCTCCCACGTAAACTTCATGTTAAACTGATTTTATTCCTTTTTTTTGAACTTTTAGTTTTCCTTCCTATTAAAATTATTCTTGGTAAAGATAAAGATTATATTGTATTTATATGGTATATTAGGGGAAGAGTACCAGTAGCCACCCATGCTAACTTCGTGCACCTAGAGCTCCTAAACCGTAAGTCAGATTTTGCCAATTTTTTTGGTGTACCTCCGTAGGTGAGTGAAGTGCTTAAAGCTAAGGTTTCAAATTTTGGGTATTCATAGATCTCTCTGTAGGGATCATGGAGTGAAAAGTGGTCCAAAAGTACCATTTCAAAATGCTCACCCGATACCCGCTATGTTCTTACACCAATAGTCATTTTACTAAAAAAATGTCAATACTTGTGGCCAAATTTCTTAGTAGTCGTTACAAAATGTTCCAATAGTGGTGCACAAATAGGCCAATTACAAACCAAAAAAGGTAAAAAATGATTGGATATTAGTACATGTGTGATCGACTATTGGTACATATGTTTTTCATTTGTTAGGCTAATTTAGAATCAGTAATTGGGGGGTATCTATGACAAAAGCATGACGGTTATTGGACCCCCTGTTGGTAATTGGGTCTTTTCCCATATTTTTAATAAAAAGATAATTTTAGTTTTGTTTTTAATGAAAGTATTCATAACTTCAATTTTAAATAATTTTAGTATCAATTTAGATATTTGTAATAGGTAAAAACTTTATTTTGTTATACACAATTTTGTTGTTATTTAGGATTTATGAAATATTAGTTTTGTCTAGAATTATATTTTCTTTGTATAAGTTAAAACATGTATTTGTGGTTAATGAATTGCTTTATCTAATCAAAGCGTTACCTTGAAATATTGGCATAAGAAAGCGTAACCATTATCGAGTGTTGTTAATTGTTAAAACATATAGTTATCTAGTTAATACTTCATAATGATTGAAACTTTATAGTTATTGCATTCTATTTTCATCAAGCATTTAGTTTTGATTAAATTAAAAGAAAGATGTTACATAATTTTTGATGGTATTATTTGGATGCACATTTAAACCATTGTTTCCTTAATAAACTTTTCTTCTTGAAATTTTTGTTCTAAACCTTAAATAAATCTAGTAAGAGGATATATTTTACAAGTTTAGTCATACTTATAGTTGGGAATCCTAGAGCTACTGTTTGGTGCTTAGTTTAAATTAATTAATGCTCCGTAGAATTCTTAGTAGAGTTACAAGTCATAAAATTAAATGATGATTTACGTTAAATATGGTTATTTGATATTATTGTATTTCTATTTTTCTTTTAAACATTGATGCAACTACTAGAAGGTCATCATTTCATAATTTTGAGATCATTATATTAGCGATTAAATTGTTCAACTATGTCATAGAAGATTGATTGTATTTAGGATCAACTTACTTATGTTGTAGCATATAGTTGTTTCCAAAAATAGTTCTACTCAAAAGATAGAAAATGAATATTCCTTTTTATTTCATTATATTCTCTTTTTGCCTATACTAAAACTACCATATCAATCTCTTCTAAATTTTTACAGTGGTTATTCCAATATTATACCATTAAACATTTATTCAGTAATCACCTAGGTTCTTGAGTTGTCATCTTATGATTCTATATAATCATCCTAGAGATGTCTTGTTATCCATTAATTTCATTTTGATAAATTTTTTTCCAAGTTCTTATTCTTGATCTCTTATGTCTATCCTCCTCCAAGCTAAGTCTTACAATGATGGGACGTATGTTTTTGGTAGACAAGGTATTTATTTTTCCCTCTCCTAAGTAATGATCAAATAGATTTCCTGCAAATGTATTGTAAAGTATAACCTTATTGGATTTCCTCCCTACTTTACCTGTGGGTAGCAGCCAATGAGGAAAACTATCTAGGGACTCTACCCTAGAAAGGGTTGGTACCCATTGTTGGAGCTCTAAAATTTTGGCAAAATTTGGAGTCCTATATAGTGATAAAACTCTTAAAAACTGCATCCTAAACTCCATGCCCCATAATTAATGATATTATGGAGTGCATGAAATGGGATAAAAAATTATATTATTTTTCAATCAAAAGTTGAGGGATAAAGGAAGGAATCTCTGTGACAGGAACAATCAAAATTTTGTAAATGAAGGTTTCAGAGATGTTGTAATTTTGACATGCTGCAAAAATGATGTTTCTAGAGGATGAAAATGATCAAAATTTAACAATCTAAAATAGACCCATTTTGGAATATCCAACTTCCTATCTCTAGTCAAAATATAATGTTCATACAATCTGATTTGGATTTTCGACCAAAGCCAAATCCCAAAGATAGGTAGTTATTAGTTAGCTAGTTGATTAGTTTTTTCTCAAAAGAGTTTTCTAGATTTTAATGAAGAGTGATGTCTTTTCACCCTAAAGGAGTATGAAAACTATTCAACCACATATATGTGGTGTAAAATTTAATCATAAAAAATCATCACATTGTATAATATACATTGATAGTTTAATTTTTAAAATTTGATCACAAATGCAACATGGACTCAAATGTACTATTATTTCAAAATCAATAAATTTAATTAATTTCAATTAGTCTCACTTGTGGTAAGAAATTTTAATTAATTTCAATTAGTCCCTTGTAATTATTGAAGGAAGATTCAATTTATATTCTTGCAATGCTTGTGTAGAGATTTTACATGTCTCATATTCTTGTTTGATTATCAAGGAGTTCGTGAAAAGTTAGTGTTTCTAGCTTCTTGTTCAATTGGTCTCCCAACCAAAGGAGTTAAATTCATTTGAACTAGAAAAGATATAAAAAGGCTTAATTTCTCTACATTCGTAGCATTTGAATAGTTGATGGTGTTGGAATATATACTATCTTGCAAGGTTGTACATAGGATTGAAATCATATTGACTCTATTGCCCAAGTTGAAACATGCAGTGATCTTATCAATTACTAGATATAGTCATTTAGTTCATTAGAGCTGAGTTTCTGGTTTTTGATTGTGTGTATTTTTTAAGCATCAACATTTCGGCTCATACTCCGTGATCCATCATCAGGATGAGAGAGCATTAAGTTGAAATCAGATTGACTCTATTGCCCAAGTTGAAACATGCAGTGATCTTATCAATTACTAGATATAGTCATTTAGTTCATTAGAGCTGAGTTTCTGGTTTTTGATTGTGTGTATTTTTTAAGCATCAACGTTTCGGATCATACTCCGTGATCCATCATCAGGATGAGAGATCATACTTAATGCTCTCTCATCCTGATGATGGATCACAAAGTATGATCCAAAACGTTGATGCTTAAAAAATACACACAATCAAAAACCAGCTCTCTCATCCTGATGATGGATCACGGAGTATGATCCGAAACGTTGATGCTTAAAAAATACACGCAATCAAAAACCAGAAACTCAGCTCTAATTCAATGGATTGTGGAAATCTGATCGATTTCATTTAGTTCATTGTTTAAAGTTGTTGAGATATTATATTCAACATTCATTCAATTTACACATATTTTCAAAGCATTCTTACAAGTATTCATTTTGAAGCATTCTCAAAGCATTCAATTACTCTATAGTTGTAAAGTTCATTGGATCTACTTCAAGGAAATAATTTGCCATCTTGAAGAGATCATTCAGTTTCACACATTGTTATCTACTATAAAAATATTTAAAGCCAGGAAGTTTGGTTAAGGTATAGGTTTACCCACCTTGGTTCTGTAGAGCCTAAAGTGTAGGGGAGGAGGATCATAATCGATCACTCCCATCCATTGGCCAAGACAGTTGAATAATCCCAACATTGAGTAGGAAAGATCATAGGATTTTCAACCTATAGTTTTGGGAACCAACACCCACTTTTGTATCTTTTTAAACACGTGATCTTAATTTTTGTATCCTTACTTTTATGAACCAGTATAATATGGTTCAAAATTCAATAGTCAAACTACAAAGTCTCTGAGAAAGAACGTAGGAAAGGCCATCAATGATGAGCCCTTGAGGCTTAGGTCCAGTCCCTTAGAATTTTTCTTTAAGTTTTTAATATAACTATTTCACGTCTCCTTAATAATGATTCACATAACTAAGATATCAATAAAGTGTTTATTTATGACATGTATCTAATGTTTGCACCTAGTGTTTTAGACATGTGTTTAGTTACAGGTGTTGGACATGGTGGTCATAATGCAAAAGCAAGGTAGCGATATCTAGGTATGCAATGATAATCATTTGTTAATTAACAAGGACAAGTAGTATAATCTGTGTATCCTCTCAACTTCTATGATATAAATTAAATGAGATTTTAACGTGTTAATTAATTTAGTATTGTGCATTATTATAATAAAAAATTATCTGCATGTTTTTAATGAATATAATATCCTTGAGCCAAGGGTTCCTTGGCGGGGCATTACAACATATACACCCCCTCATGTTCCAAGATATCACAATGATTTTTTATGAGATAAGTGAGAATCATTGGTCTTAACAGAACCAAACGCAAACAGTGTCTCACAAATTAGCTTGACATTTTCTTGATCTTTTTCCTCCCCTTAGTTGCAGGGGGTCTTTCAGGAACAACTTTCTTAAAAGATTTTTTCTAAAGTCCTAATGTTACCTGAGACCCCTTTCTTTTACTGCTATCTGAATATTCTTTTTTTGGTATTTCCCTTGAGCTAGGAAGATATGAGCCTATACTTTTATCCTTACTTCCAACATCCTCTAAAGGACATATGTTCACTAACGGTAAATCTGTATCCATATGGATTTCAAGACCTGAACCTTGGGTTCCAACCTGAGGATTAGTTTATGTATCATCATTCATTTGAATTATTTCTTTAGCATTTGGACCTTAAGGTATGCCAATCAAAGCATCATCCAGCTGCCCCATTTCTTCAAGGACATCAAACTTGTTCAAAACCTCATCTATTTGCCTATCTTCGAGAGTTATTTTATGTCCTCGGACTTTTTTTTTTACCAGAATAAAGCCCTCTTTATCCTCCACCATAGGGGCTTTTCCTTTATATAACCTGGAGGTTGGAAGAGAGGACCCATTATTGGTTTCCCCTACATGGTTATAGTTTGGACACATTTACTGCAAACGACCATATTCATGACAAAGGAAAAAACAAAAAGGTAAAGTTTCAAAATCTAATTGTTGAATCCAAGATTTGGATCCTAGCCAGATTCCTATAGAATCAAGAAATGGCTTACTCAAATTGATCTCAGCACAAACAAAGATATAGGTGATTACCTATTTTTCCATGGTTTGGCGAGAAGAGCCTATTATCTTTCCAAGCTGTGCAATAACTAAGTTGAAGATACCATCTCTCCAGAATTCCAGCGGGAACCATAACACTCTCATCCAAAATGGGACACACAAAGGAATATCCTCAGCTGGGTTGAATCCAACATGCTGTGAATTAATGAATAGTCCATCCTGATTATAGAAATATGGGACCCCTTCAAAGGCCCTATTTTGATCTTTCATACAAGTAAAGATAACTTGAAAGTAGCCATTTGCAACTACTAGAACATCCATTTCCCCTTCTAGATTCCATGTGTGGTGTGTCCATGACTCCAAGAAGGGTAAAGACACTCTAAGCCCCATGAATTTGCAAATCAAGGCATGATTGGAAAGATAATTGATATCCTCCTCCATCACATCTAGATAAATCACCACGACCGGTCTAGTATGACACTGTGCAAGACAACCATTTACCTTTGAAGGATTAAAATTATCCCTTTGAAACGAGTCTCCCACATTTTTGATTGAGGTTAAAACAATTTTTGAAGGGAACCATAACCCTTTAAATTAGATGAAAAGATAGGCAGAATAACAGCACAACAAAAAGGAACAACATATCAAAAAGGAACAGTTAGGGAAAAAAGGAGACATTAGAAACCCCCTGAACCACCTCACAATAGGTGTGGAATAATCATGCTCAAGGCCTTTCTTAGGAATATTTTATTCAATCTAAGGACTACTTCTCCCACTATGAGGTGCATTTAACTTGTCAACCCAGGGATGTATACTTGAAATGGTTGGCACAGTATGTGCACTAGGTTCCTTAAAGAGTCATTATGCTTATGCTGCAGGAAGGTAAGAAATGCATAAAAGAAACCTACATTAGTGCTGTAGGAAAATAATACACTTGTCTCCTTACTGAAATAAATGCTAAAAATTGAAAACTCTACTTAAACCTATACTTTCAACCCTAAACATCCATTATAACTATTCTTGCAGATGCTACATGAACATTCACAAAGTACAATGCTGCAGGAAGAAACTGTAACTTCTATCTGAAATACTGGAAATACTAGAAATGCTAGAAATAAATCTACTCTACTCTAATCTATTCCACCTCCCAAGTGGGCCCCCTTGGTTGGTTTTTTCTAATCTACTAACACAGAACGTAAACCAAGAAACACTTCATTGTATTTCAAAAATGCATTACATAAGAACAATACATGAAACCTAAAATAACTTGTTGTAAGATATAACAATTTTCTTCCAAAAACTTTCTATTTCTCCTAACTCTTCTAAATACAAACCATCGGTCCAATCCCAATAAATAGAGGATCTTGAACACTTATTACAAAATAAAAAAGAAACTATCTTGCTGAAAATATGTCGAAGAAGAAGATGGAAATGCAACAGCACGCGGTGTGGGTAATAAAGTTTGGGCGACCAGTTCAACATAATAAAGTGCAAAGGGAATATAGTAGCACTACATCCCCACATCCTGGAATAGTGGCTCCTCTATTGTAGTAGCCATGTCTCCTAGTGTTGTGATGACCACTCCACCATAGCTGGTCCTCAACAGTCTTTCTTGAATGCTGTCGACCACTCTCCAGCCGCTTCCTTCCCTAACAAGTTAGTTGTGATGCAAAAATATTCATGCAAAAAGCTTAATCAAATTAAATCTAGATATTAGAACATATATTCTGATGGTAATATGAAATACTGCACTATATGTATAATATTGGCAAAATATGTCACAAATATCTACCCATGGTTTATCAGTTCTAACTGGACTTTATCACAAGTTTTAACTGGCTAGGTTCACAAATGTCTTGACAGAAATCAGAATAGAGTATTTAAAATTATACAAAATAAAGGCAATAATTTGGCCTCATCATCTGCCCCTTGGTTAATCAAATGCTTGTCCTCAAGCATTGCATCTTCTGGAAATTGACCTAAAGTCACCAACTTTAGTTCTTCCTCACCTCTGGCTCTTGAAGGAGTAGTAGAATCATCTTATTCTTTTCCAAACTTCCCTTCTATGATCCTCCTGCAACCTGTCAAGCCTGGCAGTGTTGATGTCATACAGGGGCCAAAGGAGCATGGGTGGTTGCATTGTGAGCAGAAACTAGAGCTCCTGCCTGATTTTCCTACCCAACCCCATGTATTTCGATGCTCGGTGTATGGATGCTTCAAGGTTAATGGGGCTATGTGGCTCTAACCTTTTGAATGCCTCTGATAATCTGCTCCACCTATTTCTGGCACCGGTTAAGGCTCTTTGAAAGACAAAATAAGACATGTTGTCATATTCTTCATACACATCTGTTCTGAGCTTGAAAATTTTATCTCTTATTTCCTTTTTAACATTCCCATATGTCAGTTTGAACCAATCCCTCATGAATTCTTCTGGTTGACTGCTTTCTGCTCTTAATGGCAGGGGTTCTGATTTCTTCAACTTTCTATAATTCTCCAAATTTCTATCATAGTTGGCCTCATTGTGCATCCAAGACATTAGGGCCCTTAGGTGTATATCTCCTATGTAAAGTAGGGGGTTCCATTCAATCTCTGTAGGGATGATGAAATTATGCACATACAACTCACAGAGTAAGTTTTTTTGCCATGATGGAAGGGTTTGGTATAAACCATAAAATTCCTGGGCTGATTTGAACTCTGTGTTTACATCCTTGAGGGTCATCATCAACTAGAATAAGAGGAATTATTCTTTTAGACAGATGGTATAGACCCTAGGTGGCGGTCTACAAGCAATTATCTAGTCAGTCAGCTTAAGGGCATGTTCCATCCTTTGTTTCTGTCTTACCAATTGATCTTTTAATTCTGCAATTTCCTCTCCTTGTTCTACTATTACTTTCTACAATTTTTTTTTTCTCTTCTCCCCATAGAGTGGTTGTCAACACATGCTTATTATATAACTGGAAGAGAAGCATTTGCAAAGTAATCGGACCACTGTTTTCATCCTGGCTATTCTTCCTCCTTTTTTCCCTCCATGACTACTCTAAGAAATTTATTAACCAATTTCACTTATAGGAAACTAAGGTAGTTTCTGTGCAAGCTAGCTGGTGAGTTATAGGGGTTTCTTCTTCACGATTCAGAACATCATGATGACTAGCTCCTGGGTCATTTTAACACACATTTGGCTCAGTTTCACACTTCTCATCCATATTTTGAGAAATGTCTGGAATCTCAGACTAGCTGGGAGAATCATCCGGAACAATATGAATAGGAGTTTCCTCCTCAAATTGTTTGGGGGAAGCAGACTAGCTTTCAGTGGGTACTTTGGGAATTTGCCCTATCATCCTAGAGCTTCTTCTTACAGGGGTTTCCTCAACATCTACAACCTTTTTCTTACTAACCCTCTTTGGTTTCTCTACTGCAGGAGTAGTGGCTACAGGAATACTTACTGCTGAAACTGACTTCATTTTCTTCCCTCTCGAGACTGTAGGGTTTCATGGCTCAGCTGCAGGAACCAAATTTTCTCCCTCTAACTTTCATTTTCCTTTTGTTTGGGCAGAAGTAGGTACATTGCTCATATGAGCGGGTAAAGGCATAGTTTCTTGTAAATTTTTGGTTTCTGCCCCTTGGGTACCTTGCTCAACAGCTGGATTAGTGGGGACTGCATTATCTTGGCTAATTTGCACAATAAGGGAAATCTGAGGCTGCAGGGTTTTATGCTAGACAAATTCTGCCCATGCCATAGGAGAGACGTCCCTAAGAGATTTCTCTATGAGCAATTTAATTAGGGCATGGTGAATAACATAATTGTCATTTCCTTTCTGGGTTTCCTCAGCACTAATGCATAGCATATTAAATAAAGAAATTGGGGAAATTCATTAGAATATTATGCCTTGCATAACTAAGCAACTTAAAATGATGCACGTGCAAATTAGAAAATCTTCCTTCATAGGTAAAATACCTGATAATATGCGTGGCCAACTCATAATATGGTGGAGGAATGGACATTCTTTTACACCCCTGTTTAGTAATCTCCAGAGGAGGGTCACCTTGTAATACCTACCCTCTGGGTTGCCTTTTTATTTTAGTTTTTGATCTCTTTTAGACCATAGTATGTATGTGTTAGTTATTTCAAGTGATTTTAAGGATATTCATGCGTTACTTTTTATTATGGTATTGATCCATTGTTAGTTATATTATATCATCTATTTGCATATGATTTGTGATTATTTCATGTTGGTTATGATTACGTTAGGACGTCATTTTGATTATGGTTTTCTGACAATACTGACCCGATATTTATATGCATATGGATCATTTGTATGCTTTGCATTAATGTCTGTTGTGTTTGGTATGGTATGGGACAGAGTCGTAGTTACTTACTTCGGCAAGATCCACACGATAACCTGGTCTCAACCATTGTTTGTCATATGATATATATGCATGTATGTTCGTCTTTGTGATGACAGGTTTGTAGGTACCGGGCTACGTCTTCCCTGAATTGGCAGGAGTGAGCGTGCCCTATTGCATTAAT
>MU226448.1:300376-322200 GCA_018584345.1 Thuja plicata
TGGTAACAAGTGATAACATAATTAATCTAATTAGGCTGACCTAGTATTAAACTAATAAGATTAACGCCTCACCCATGCTTGAGTGCTAATATAGGCTAAGATGGAGGATGAGTAGATGCTTGCCCCCCCTTTCAAGGTGCGAGTTCGGGCATCATTAGTGATCTTGTCTGTATGAAAGGTCATTGATGTCGTGTATAGTCACTTGGGTGCTAGAATCTATTAAGGGATTGCTAGGGTTGAACTCAAGGATGCGACGTACATGATGACACCTTCCTATATACAGCTTGGGTTATCCTACGTGTGTCAGTACCTCTGGTGTTGTTTAGTGTTCCTTATTTTAGATTAGAGTGCTTCTAGGATCTTCCTATGCATGGTGTATGAGGTCATGTTTACCTTATTTATATTCTTGTTGTATACCCCGTGTGTGTGGGCCTGTTATTATCTCCTCAGCATGGTGGGAGTGGACCTTTGGTTCCACGCGGTCGGGTGGTAGTGATTCTTATTACCATTGAGATTTTGACGGATTCTTCTTCATGCTTGGTTGTTCCTTGTTGCAGTTTCATCTTCCTAGTCTTTTGGAGACTTGATCAGTTACTTGAGATGTGCATTGTATATTTATTGGTTATATCCTTGGAGGATGCATTGTATTGTCTATTATATATTATTACATACCCTGCGACTTGTGCAGTGGATGTTGATTAGGTGGTATACCTTATGGTATCAGAGGTATATGTAATCTTTATTATTGATGTATGTTATTGGGTTCAGATTATGTAACCTTTATGTCAGTTCTATATTGTTGTAATCGTAGATTAGTTTGTTTAAGTAATTCTACGTCAAGGAACCCTCGAGGAATGTTAATCATGTATGTCATGTACTTCATTGTGTTATTTCTACATTGTTATCATTATTGTTTGTAAACATTTTAAAAAAAATTATTTCGTGAACTTGGTGTCATATTTAGGTTAAGTTCTCCTGGGTTCCCTGGCGGGGCATTACACACCTGGTAGGGCAAACTAGGCCCTAGCTGACCTGGCATAGTGCACATTGGGGTAGTGTTCCCCTGCTTCTGGTAGCCTGGTTACTTCTGCTATTTGTTCCTCTGTGGCAATGACTGTCAACCCCCACACTGTTGCTTGGCCTTCATCAAACGTGTTTGCAAATTTTGTTGCTGCTTCTTCATCAAACTCTGTCAATTTCAAGAAATATCCCAGCCATCCACAGGCATTAAATCTTATTATTGCCTTGACATCAGAAAGTAAAATACCATAAACTACTGGTTCATGCCACTGCAATTGGCCTCCCATTTGTGCTTACCAAATTCAACCTCTGCTTTGTTCTCGATAATTACCTTCTTCTCTTTTAAATTTTAGACTACCTCTTGTAAAACCATGGAACCTTTTTCACATTCTTCTGGTATTCTCAGTATGAACAAAATGAATTATAGATATTCATGCGAGAGTTATCTTATGGTTTTAATTCTGGGTCACATCTAGTCTGACAATTAGGGGTTTATTTAGGAATAAAGGTACAACACTTGACACTTGTGTGATGCGGCAACTAGATTTTAATTAAGACAAGGTCAAAGTACAGATTTGAGGATCTTAATGAGTAAATAGAAATGACATTTAGGAATGAGTACCCTTCCCTGCACCCTACAAAATATTGACAAGTTTCCTCACTTGTCAGACTTGGCAGGAGGTACGGAACTGGCTTAGGCCGCAATGATACATTTATTGCAGTATTAGATATAACCAACAAAATCTATGCGCTAAAAATGGAAATAAATTTGAAAATCTCATACCTGTCAATTCATCATTTCACGTGCCAACAAAAGGTGGTGAGAGTGGAATGATGGCGGCAGCATGCATCAGCACACGATCTCTTTATTGAAAGCATAGAAAAATGATGACGTGGAAGGTGGGTGGATGGAAGATTAAGGAATGAAATGAGTTGAAAAAGAAGAATGTAGAAAGTGAATGGAGAATTGAACTTTATGTAAACATAAATTTTTTTTATGGTCATGCTTCGAAGGAATTCTTATTGAAGAGCTTCAAGAAGAAGGTTGGCACCCTCTGTTGCAGGAAGTATTACCTATTGATCCTTTAAAACTGGCTGATTGAATTGTTGCAGGAAGTTTTCTTTCATCTGTGGCCGGTGATACAACTTTAGTCGATGTCCATTGACTAATAGATTGAAGTGTACTAGATCAATTGTGGTCAACTGGACTGCTCCATTTGTAAATATATGGCTTGTTTCATATGGACCCAACCATCGTGTCTGTAGCTTGCCTGGTATTTCTTGGAATCTGGAATCATACAACAATGCCCAATCTCCAACCTGGAACTGCTTACTCTTAATATGGGAGTCATGCCACTGTTTCCTTTACTTTTGGATAATTTTTATACGCTGCAGGGAAGACTTGCGCATTTCATCCAAAGAATTGAGATGCAACAAGTGCTCTCTCTATGCTGCAGGAAGATCAATATTTAGCTACAACGTTATTCTTAATGTCTTGTGTTCAAATTCAATGGGTAGCATTGCTGCTTTACCATATAACAGTTTGAATGGAGTGAACCTTGTGGTGGTTTTCCATGCTATTCTATACACCCAGACAGCTTCTGATAGTCTGCTACTCCAATCTCGGTGATGCAAATGAACTATCTTTGTTAAGATTGCTTCTATCTCCTGATTGGTAACTTTTGCTTGTCCATTGGCTTGAGGGTGATAAGGGCTTGACTTTTGATGTTAGATATTATATTCCTTCATGAGCTCTGTTATCAGATTGAAAGTGAATTGAGTACCTTGATCAGTAACAAGTTCTCTTGGCATGCCATATCTAGTAAAAATTTCTTCATACATAAATTCATCAACTTTATGATCCCTGGCATGTTTTATTGCTCTTACTTTGACCCATTTTGTTAGGTAATCAGTGCACACCAGGATGTATTACTTTCCATTGGATGGAGGGTCTATTGGAACAATAAAGTCCATGCCCCATTTATCAAATGGTGTTACCACCACCTGTGGGTTTAAGGGCATTTCATCTGATTTTGTTGGTCGGCCCATTCTTTAACATTTGTCACACTTCCTTGTATAACTGGCTGCATCTTTGTGAAATGTAGGCCAGTAGTAGCTAGTTGTTAAAATCTTCAATACTGTCCTTTTGGCTGCAAAGTGTCCCCCATATGGTTCATTATGACATGCATGCAGAATGTCATATGTCTCATCTTCTCTCACACATCTCCTCATGACTTGGTCAGGTCAAGTGTAAAATAATGTGTTATCAATCCAAGAGAAATGTAAGCTTTTCTCTACAAGTAGCCTCTTATCCTTATAAGAGAAATGTGTGGGCATTTTGTTAGCTGCTAGGTAATTAGCTATATCGGCATACCATGGATTTTGGACAACAATATGAAATAAATGCTCATCTGGAAATGCATCATCTATCAAAGTAGTATCTTCTTCAGCATGGTGAATTTTGAATAGATTATCAGCTACCACATTTTCTTTCCCTGGCTTGTCAATGATTATTATATCAAATTCCTACAAAAGAAGAAGCCATCTTGCTAACCTGCATGTGATGGCAGGTTTGTTCATGAGATACTTAATTTTTGAATGGTTAGTATGAACAAAGATGGGATAACCAGTTACATAATGGCATAATTTGTTCAGAGCATAAACTATTGCTAGCAATTCTTTTTCAGTCCCTCTATAGTTTAACTCTGGTCCATGGAGACTCTTACTGATATAATAGATTGCATTTTCAAGGTTTCTAGACTTTTGTCCTAGGACAACACCTACGACATAGTCTGAAGCATTTGTGTGTATGTGAAATGGCAAAGTCCAGTTAGGATCCCTAAGTACTGATGCAGTTGTCAAAAGTGACTTGAGCTGCAGGAAGGATTCATCACATTATTTTGTCCAAGCAAATTCAGCTTCTTTGGTAAGGTGTTCAAAGGACTAGCTATTTGACTAAAGTTCTGGATAAACCTCCTATAATAGCTAGCACGACCTAGGAAAGATCTGACATCTTTTTGCTTAGTGGGAATAGGGAGTGTGAGAATTACCTCTATCTTCACAGGGTCTACCTAGATTCCAGCTTCAGAGATAAAATGTCCCAACACCACACCTTCCTGCATCATCATAAAGTAATTTTCACTATTGAGAGATAGGTTATGTTCCTCGCATCTGATTAGTACCTTCTCCAAGTTCTTCAGGGCTTCCTCAAATGTGACACTGAATGTAGTGAAGTCGTACATGTACATTTCCATGCAATCATGTGATATATCAACAAAGATGCTGATCACAACCCTCTGAAAGGTAGCAGGTGCATTGCATAAGCCAAATGGTAATATTGAATAAGCATATGTGCCCTAAGGGAATGTTAATATGGTCTTCTCCTGATCTTCGAGGGCAATGCTTATCTGATTGTAACCACTGTATCCATCCAGAAAGGAGAAGTATTTCTTTCCACCCAAATTATCGTGGACCTGGTCAATAAAAGGTAAAGGAAAGTGATCCTTCTTTGTGGCATTATTTAATTTCTTGTAATCCACACATATCCACCACTTACCTCCTTTCTTAGGTACAATAACCAATGGTGATACCCACTTGCTATCAGAGATTGGATAGATGAATCCAACATCTAACAACTTCTGCAACTCAGTTTTGACTATTTCTCTAAGTGTGGGATTTATTCTCCTCTGAGGTTGACGAAGTGGCTAGCTTCCATCACTGATGTAGATTTTATGGGTGTAGAGTTTAGGGTTTAGTCCTTCCATATCCCCATAATCCCATGCAAAGGATTTTTCATGTTGACTGAGGAGCTTGGTTAACAATGCCAACTGTGATTAGGACAACTTGTTGTTTACATGGAGGTTATGACCAGGGGAAAGTTCCACTGTTGTTGTTATCTCTACCATTAACACTTCAGGCACTGGACTTGTAGCTCTTTCACTTGTCAGTAATTGATCAATTATCTCAGGGGTTGCTAGAAACACACAGTACTCATAGGTACATAGCTGTAAAATAAAACTCTCTGAAACGTCTTTAGCCACAATACATTCATTGGTAAGAATTTTCTGTATCACATCATCTTCCTCTTGCATCTTTAGAAAATATTGCCTATGCAACATCATGAGCTGGGCTACTGAATTCAACTCTTCCTCCTCATCCCCTAAGTCTAGCCAAATAGGTTCTCCCAAGTCTGGCTGGGGTTGGGAAGGAGGATATAGGGCTAGCTTCCTTATGGCTTGACCATTTGAAATTTTCATACTGCTTGATCTGCAATTAATTTTGGCATCAGTGGTGGCTAGCCAGGGTCTTCCCAATATTACAGGATAGCCAACAAAGTTTACTTTAGGTGACAGGACAAGAAAATCAGCAAGATACTCTCATGAATCTAAGGTAACTACCACATCCTTTATGAGACCATATGGAGTAACAGTTGAACTATCAATAAGTTATAACACTGTGGGTGTTGTTCTTAAGACTTTTATGCTTAGCCTATGCATTGTATCTTTAGTCATCACATTTATTGCTGATCCCAAATCAACTAAAGCATTTTTCATAGTCTGTCCATTTATTATCAGGTCAACTACTAGGCTGCCAGGATCTGAATACTTTGATATTACCACCTTTCCTAACATGATATTCACTAATTTCCCTACAACATGGACTGTTTGAGGGTCTTTCTTCTTCCATCCTAGCTTCTTAAGGCATGCTTTCTTAATAGCCTTTCCATAAAGAGGTATATCTTTGATAGCTTGAAACAGAGGGATTTGGATGTTCATATTTTTTAGCTGCTCAATAATATCAAATGTTTCTTCCTCTTGGGATATATGTTTTTCCTTGTTTAGACTATGTGGAAAGGGTAGATTTATTGAAGTGTGGACAGTAGTTCTGTTGGGTATATCAGTTGGCTGGCTGGTATTTGGCAGTGTGGCTTCTGGAAGTAGTGCTGCAGGAGTGTCTACAACTTCTGTGATAATAGAATATTCAGGTGTAGGCAGAGTGGTACTGGACCTCAAATGGATATCATCTATCCCTAGTGAATAAGTAGGGCACTGCTGAGTGTCAGTAGTGTATGTTTGCTGCTGCTACTGTTTGTTGTTTGGATTTGGCTGAGGTTGAGTAGGCAATTGGGTTGGCTTTGGATTAGCATTAGTTGCTGCAGGAGGTGGCATTATTGCAGGTGGTTTCACTGGAGGTGGTAATTGTGGACAGCCAAAATTTTGGTTAGGCCACTGTGGAGGCCCCCTCCATTGATTAGTTTGCTACCAATTTTGTTGCGGTGGTCGCCATTGATTCTACTGATTAGGCCACTGGTTATTTTTCTGATTAGGCCACTGGTTATTTTGCTGGTTAGGCCATTGGTTATTTTGCTGGTTAGGTCACTGGTTATTTTGTTGATTAGGCCACTGGGGTTGAGAGTACTGAGAAGTGTTCTAATAACTTTGGTTTTGCCACTGATTATTGTTAGAATTTGAAAATTGTAGAGGATCTTATGGCATACCTTGTCATGAAGCCCATGGTCGACATTGAGCAATGAAGAACACTTTATCATTGTCTCCATCTATCTTCATGTAGTCAGTTGGCAAATGTCAATTTTCCACGTTTGCTACCAACTTACATCCGTAGTCTTTCTTTTGTTTGCGGCAGTGTGGACAATATTAAGCCAATTGTGATTCAGCCTCTGCATTCTTCTTCTTGGCAATCATGGTGTCAAGATGTGTAGCTACATCATTTATGATGTCTTGCTTGAAATTCATGAGAAAATTAGATATCTCCAGCTTTGAAATGCTCGAACTAATCCCTTTTGTGACTGTGGGCCGATATCCTCTACCTTTCTTCACAGTTGACCTTGAGTAGTTGAGACAAATTTTCTTGAGGTTGTCCCAAGAGGATTGGGATATGTCTCCACCATCCATCAAGTCTAATGCTTCTAGACAATTGTCATTTACCCCTCTTAAGAAGACTAGTTTCTATGAATCCTCTACTAGTACATGCTGGGGGTTCTTCTGCATTATGTATAAGAAATGTGAAACATAGTCCTCCAATGTTGCGTCCTCCTTTTGAGACATCCTAAAGATATCATCTCCTTTTGGGTCACTCCCCTTGCAATAATCTTTGTATTTCTGGAGAAATAATATCTGTATCTCATCCCAGATACCTGCTGCATTGACTCCTAAGCCCATGAACCATTGTAAGGCTGACTCTTTCAGTGTTGTAGGAAACAACTTGAGCTTATGGGCATCGGTATTATAGTCAAAGCTTCGATAGAGTATGTCAAACTCAAACAAGAAAGTGTCAAGATCCTCTGTTATAAGACCATAAAACTTTGGAAGAGAAGTTGTAGGTATATTTTTGAGATTAGCATTATTTATAAGGCTTGGGAGAGGAAATGGGAAAGTAGGTTGTGCCATTACTGGGGCTATTTGATTATGGGGTTGTTGCTGGAAAGGAGCATTAGCTACGGGATTGTTAACAATAGGCAGATTTGGGCCAAAATTATCTAGAAAGCTGGCCAAGACTTCAACAAAAGGCCAAAGATCGCTTATATCAAATGATTCTTCTCTGGAGGAAGATGTTGCAAGAAAGTTGGGCGTCTTCAAAGGGTAACTCAACTTCCTCGTTCAAATTAGCAGACTCTACTGGGAGAAATCTGCCATGTTCATGTCGTCGCCTTTCTTTTTAATGCATACAATTGAATTCTTCACGATTGTGTAGCAATGTTTAGGAATACAAATCTAAAAACTAACTAGGAATAAAAAAATGACTCAAAAATGTTCCTAGCTTGACACCATCCCTGGCAACGGCGCCAAAAATGAACCGCCTCACAATAGGTGAGGAATAATCATGCTCAAGGCCTTTCTTAAGAATAGTTTATTAAATCTAAGGAATGCTTCGTCCACCATGAGGTGCATTTAACTTGTCAACCCAAGGACGTATACTTGAAATGGTCAGCATAGTATGTGCACTAGGTTCCTTAAAGAGTCATTATGCTTATGCTGCAGGAAGGTAAGAAATGCATAAAAGAAACCTACACTAGTGCTGCAGGAAAAGAATACACTTATCTCCTTACTGAAATGAATGCTAGAAATTGCAAACTCTACTTAAACATATACTTTCAACCCAAAACATCCATTATAACTATTCTTGCAGATGCTACAGGAACATTCACAAAGTACAATGTTGCGGGAAGAAACTATAACTTCTATCTTAAATACTGGAAATCAATCTACTCTACTCTAATCTATTTCACCTCCCAAGTGGGCCCCCTTGGTTGGTTTCTGATAATCTACTAACACAGAACGTAAACCAAGAATCACTTCATTGTATTTCAAAAACACATTACATAAGAACAATACATGAAACTTAAAATAACTTGTTGAAGATATAACAGTTTTCTTCCAAAAAATTTCTCTTTCTCCTAACTCTTCTAACTACAAACTATCAGTCCAATCCCTATAAATAGAGGATCGAACACTTATTACAAAACAGAAAAGAAACTATCTTACTGAAAACATGCCAGAGAAGAAGATGGAAATGTAACAGCCCGCGGTGTGGGTAATAAAGTTTGGGCGACCAGTTCAACATAATAAAGTGCAGAGGGAATATAGCAGCTCTACATCCCCGCATCCTAAAATAGTGGCTCCTCCATTGTAGCAATTGTGTCTCCTGGTGCTGTGATGACCACTCCACCGTAGCTGGTCCTCAATAGTCTTCTTTGAATGTTGTCGACCACTCTCCAGTCACTTCCTTCCCTGACAAGTTAGTTGTGATGCATAAATATTCATGCAACAAGCTTAATCAAATTAAATCTAGATATTAGAACATATATTATGATGGTTATATGAAATACTGCACTATATGTATAATATTGGCAAAATATGTCACAAATATCTACCCATGGTTTATCAGTTCTAACTGGACTTTATCACAAGTTTTAACTGGCTAGGTTCACAAATGTCTTGATAGAAATTAGAACAAAGTATTTAAAATTATATAAAATAAAGGCAATAATTTGACCTCATCACCCCCCAGCACAACCAACTAGCAATAAGCAATAAAATAGACAAAAAAAAAAAAAAATGAGAAACAACATAGCTAAGCCAATTTTTCCATGATCTCCATTGTGTCTACCATCAGCAAATCATATTGTTGGATGGCATCCCTGAGATCCTTGATTTCCTTAGTGTTGACAACTTTCTTCTTTTTAGCACTTACCCTAGTGCAAGATCTTGGGCCTGCAGAGCCGGGGTCTTTAGCAGCATCATCTTCCATGACAATGGGAGTAGGGTTCCCTTCTAGCATAGAGAACAGAGCCCTCAAGTTACTGTTAGTCACCTTCATGCCCTCAAAGTAATTCTTCATAATTATGTTGAGGGTGTCTTTGATAATCTGGATACAACTCGAGGTAGTCTGCAAGCGTAAATTGACCACTTCATTTATCCATAGTTCTAGCTTCTCCATCAACATTTTATCACCCTCTTATGTCTGGGTCTCAGCTTCATTCCTACCAGTATATTTGGGTTTGACGAGTAGCAGAGAAATTTTGATCACTCTTTCCTAGAGCTCAGAGTAACTTATATTGATAGCCAGGAATTTGTTTGTATATCCATCTCAACACACTCTTTGACCACCTGCATAAACCTTATGTTCTCTTGGCTCTTCTCAGTCGCATTCTCCTGGCTACCCCCAGAATCCACCTTACCTTTGAGCTTCTTGTCACATTATTCAAACCAAAAATAGGGTTTTCATGCATCACCAAAGCTGAGCCCTCACTGAAAGCAACATCCTTAAAGGAAGGGATTTTCACCCTTGAGGTTTTCCCTGGCTTTTCCATGCAAAGAAAGAAAATAGATACTTTGCAATTGTTGAACCCCCCTCAAGCCAATGTCGATAGAAAAGATGGAAAATCAAATATTTATCTATGAAAAATACACAATGGGCCCCAAACCCCCATTTTCTCCCCACAAACACCACCAAAAATCCCTACCCAGAACCTTGCATAACCAATCCATACTAAAAAATTAGAGGAGCTAGGGCACGGATGCCCTGGATCAACACGCGAACGAGCTCTAGTGTCATTCCTTTTGCAGACCCCCGAAGATCCTACCCCAAATAAATAAAATATTAAAATGATGACCATATTTTAATTAATTCAATTAAAAGTGACTTAATTAAAATAAATATTATAAAAATGTCACTTTATTTAATAAATTTCTCCAGCTTATTGTAGAAGCTACATCATGAAGTGGAGAATGGAAATTCTATAAGGTTCATCATTTTTTTATAAAAGGAATGGTTTGCAATATATTTGACATGTTCAGATGTTATTGAATTTGATATAAATTTGTTTGATGGTTTGCATTGGCTAAATCTCTAATGATGCAAACCTTCAACAAATTATCAGAAGGGTTCGACGAAGCCCTAGTTCTTTTAAGGAGTGAATTCTCAATGGAGTACACACTTGCGCCAAATTTGTGAAGTCTCTAATAGAGAAAAAATTGTAGAAAATAAAGTCATTTACAATTAAGAGGTAATTTGTTTTAATATTCAAATGGGTATTCTAAATAGTATTAAATTAAGAAGAGTGTTATTATCTATGGATGTGTATAGTCAGAAAATGGAAGCACTTCCATTATAGACTGGTTTAGCCTTTTGAGTAAGTGGTTTCGGGTCATGTCAAGCACCTTGAATGGGTCTTTGACTTGGATCTAGCTTTTTTCCCCTATTCTGCCCCATTCCCACTTTTCCAGCTTGTTTCTGACACCCTAAACTGCAAACTGGGATTTCTGACCTCAAGTTCAAAGTTGACCTTTCTGGTTCAAGGTCAACCTTGACCTTGACCTAGGTCAATGTCAACCTTGACCTTGAACTAGGTCAAAATTGACCTTTTTTTGACCTAAGGTCCAGATTTCAGGTTCCCATGGTTTCCGAATGTCGGGCTTCGGAAAGAATTAATTCTCGCTTCTGGGTTGGCTATTTCGGTCTTCGGAGCAACAATTCTTAAATTATATTTAATATAGGTCCTCTTTTAAGGGTATAGGTATAATTGAAATTTAATTCTCCTATGTAGGCCTCTCTAGAATATTGTGCCCTAGGTTCATATATAAGGAAGCTTTCTCCTCTCATCTTCTCTAACAATCATTAACCATCATCAAACATAATCACAAGCACTCAAGACTTGAAGAGACAAGATAAGAAGAAAGAATTGAAGCAAGCATCTATTCTCAAGAATTCAAACATTCAAGCACCTTCAAGCACTCAATTCATTAAGGAGATCCATTGGTAGCCATTAAAGAATTCAAGCTCTATGGATCTCTCTTGTTGAAGATTTCTTCATCCACATTCCTCCAAGCCTCTTCCTATTCCAAGATCCATTCAAGATTTGTGTTGAAGATCTACAAGAAATTTATTTGAGACATTCTACATTCTACATCCATTTGGTGCATACATACTTGTGGATCCACGGATTCAAATCCGCCACAAGGGTTTCCATACAAGCAAGGTGAATTTGTTCATTTAATTTGTTTTATTTATGCAATTTCAATTATAATTTGAGGTTAATTTCAAAACCAGGGTTTGACCAAGGAAAACCCCTCCCCCCCCCAACAAACAAAGCATTTTTATTGTAGGGACAAGTTCAGAACAACAAAATGGAGTGCAGATCCAAATACCCTTTTCGGAAAATTTTTGAGATTCAAAAACATATTTTCTATCGGAGATTTTGGAGGTCGATTATGGCCTAGTTCAGAATCAAAAATTATGGTTCAATGGTGACATTGACTTGAGGGTCAAAATCAGAACTATGTTAAATCGGAAAAAGATGTCTGGGTTTTGTTCGTCTCTGCGTTTCTATTCCAGATCTGGTTGCAGATTTTCTAGAAACTCAGTACAGACCCCCAAAAATAGCATTCTTTAGATCTATAAAATTTCAAGGTTAGTACTTTTCTCCTATTCATTTCAATTAAATTTATTAATCTTTCTAAATCTATCACACATTCTTTTCTATAAATGGGATCTAAGGTCTTCCTCTTTGCTCTCATTTCCAATAGATTGATTCATTTATGCATTGATCCTTCCTTTAGGGTTAATCAATTTGGATCATTCCTTTGTGTATTTGAGGTTAAAAGGAACATCTTATCTTCCCCACACATTTCAATAAACATTCTAATTTCAAATGTAACAACATCTATTTCATACCCCGCATTTTTAGATGCTACATTTTATATGTTACATTTTGGTGAACCTGCTATAGACAACTCTTTCTTTTTTGCTGTTAGATTTATATTTTTATGTTAGATCTTTCATGCATATTAGATTAGCTTTCTTTTATGTTCTTGCATTTACATTTCAAAAATTAAAAATCAAAATCTTGTGTTTCCTAAATTAGCTCATTTGCATTACATTGGTGTATGAGCTTTACCACTTCTAGTCCTACTTATAGTATCTCGGTTAGAAGAAGTCGTAGACTTATGGATTCCTTTGATCCTGAGTCTTCCTCTCCTTTCCTTAGGATCCCGAATGACAATTTGACCTCTTGTGATTCCAGTCCTTCTATGGAGCATAACTCTTCTCACTCATCTCATGATGAGGATGATGCTTTAAGAGTTCCTCCTGAACAAGTACAAAAACTTTCAACAGAACTTGATAAAATGGGAAATTGGCTTATCCAAGAAAACCATAATCAATATTCCATCCAAGAAATAAAGGCTCTTAATAAAGTCCTTCGTGATAGTGATCAACGTGTTAATCTCTTGTGGTATCACTCATCTTGTGCATTTTAATGTTAAACCTTTAGCTCAAGAGGCTCAACATCTAGGATTCACTCCTCCTGTCACTAGTGAGGGAGCTTCTTCCATTCCTTTACCTAGCATTCCTACTTACACTCCTCCTTTCATGACTAAATCTCTCCCAATTTCATATATTTCTGTGAGTGTTCCACCAGTATCTCTACCTACCTCACAACCTTCATATCATAGTGTGCCTTTTACTTATTCCAATCCCCTTCCAACTATGGTTCCAAGTGTTCCATCGGTTATTTATTCCATTCCTTCCACTTCCTACACCTTTCCTACTACTCCTAATATTTCTATGCCACCTATTTATTCTAATGATTCCATAATTATTAGTTTGTCTCAAACGGTGTCATCTTTACAACAACAACTTGCATCTTTAACCCAATCCAAGTTTAGCATTCCTACATGTGACATGGGTAGTCCTTTATCCTTAGACATTATTCATGCTACTATCCCTCAACAAGCCGATATGCCTCATCTTGAGAATTACAATGGTAAAGGAGATCCTGTCAAAACATTTCAAATCCTTTGTAGTGATTATGCTCATGACCATAGGATTTTAGCTAAGTTGTTTGCTCAAACTTTTCGTGATAAGGCTTTGCAATGGTATTGTTCTTTACCTCCTTATTATATTGATTCTTTTCCTAAACTTGCTAATATATTCATCCAACAATTTTAAAATAACATTGGTCCGCAAGTTTCCTTAAATGATTTAATGCATTATAAACAAAACATTAAGGAAAAATTGACTGATTTTATTGGTAGATTTAAGCATTTGTATGCTCAAATTTCTTATCCTCTTCCTAATATTGATATTCAACATATGTTTATTTCAAATTTACAAAAGGATATTAGAGATAAGATTCTACTTACTAAATTTACCTATTTTCAACAACTTTGTGCTGCACTTCATCATTATTAATAACAAGTGAGTCAATTTGAGAGCAACACTCCAATGGCTCCTGTTCCCGTTGATAAGAGTGGCATTGCTCCTAATCCTAATAAATTCAAAAAACTATCAAACAATATTCGGATTAATAAATAGACGAATGTGATTGCTGATCAAGTTGTTACATCCAACAATGCCACTTCTGCATCCACAACTTTCCGTACGAATCATACATTTACTCCTCTCTCTAAATCTTTACATTCTATTATGAGTAGGTTGTTAAGTTCTAATATGATTACCTTGCCTCCTATTTGACCTCTTCCTATTTGACCTCTTCTCCCTACCATGATAGCATCAAAATCCTTTGATTTTAAATCCTTTTGTCAATATCATCGACAAAATGGCCATGATACTGAAAAATGTTATTCTCTAAAGCATAAAGTTCAAGACTTAATCGATTCTAATGCTTTATCTGTTGATAATTTTGATGGTAATGGGACCAAAATGTTCTCTCCTCCTAATCAAAACCTTCAAATATATATGAATCCTTTACTTACACATGATACTAATACCATTTCTTAACCATCTTCTATGAATATTGTTTATGATTCAAAGATGGATGATCTCAATCACATTGTTAATCATGTGGAGTGCGTTGTTTCACCTCAACCTACTGTTCAAGATCCTTTGTCTCCACCTCAACTTTAAGTTCCACCTAAACCTCATAAACAAACTAAAGATAAATGACCTAGGGAAATATCAATTACCTTTGATGATTCTAAGATTATTAAGGCTCCCGATGGCCCCCTTTATATTTATGCTAGGATTGCTAAGATACCTACGCGTGGTTGTCTTGTTGATCCCACATCTTTAATAAATGTCATTACTCAAGAAAATATTTTTATGAAAAACCTACAACGTGATTTCTATGATACATCTGATGCATGGATTCAAACTTGTAATGGTTTTCTCTATCCTGCACTTGGTTCTATTAACTTTCCTATTGAACTTTGTGGAAAAGTTGTAGATACTACCTTCATTGTCGTTCCTACTTCTGATCAATTTCAATTCAAATTTTGTTTGCCTTGGATAACTGTTATGCATGCTAATGGATAAGTGAAAAATATCAATCATAGTTTATATCAACCTTCTAGGCCTAGAGATTGTGCTACTCTTGAGTTCTTTTGGCCTTCATTACCTAATTCATGTCCTCCTCGGCTTGATAACCTTTTTCGTTCATATCAAGCCTATAAACATCGCAATATTGTTGACTTAATCATGCCTCAGATAGATCTTAACCGTGGTCTTTTTCCTACTCCTTCCATACCTCCTTTATCCATTATAGCTAGCTCTATTACTCAATCTCCCAGTATCACTTCTTAGCCTACTGTGAATCCTACCAATCCTCATATAGAACCTGTAAAGGAACCAGTTTTTATTCCTCCTAGTTCTCAACATGTGTCAAACAAAGCAAAACATAACAAATCTGCTAATGAACATCGTAAGAAGCATAGAGCTAATGCTAGGTCTTGTGCTTTTGTTCTCCGAAATTCTTTACCTTCTTTTGACCAACCTATGCCTGATGTGTTGAAGGGAGTTACTGTTCATAATGATGTTAATATGAATGAGTATGATGATCCTATTCACATATTAGATCCTATTTTAATTAAACTTGATGAGGAGGATACTCTTGATGATCCTATTGGTCTTAGTGATGAATATGAGACCATCGATCTTGATACTGATTTACCTCATATGCTTTCAACTCAACTGATAATTACACCTAGTATCAAGCAACACAATTCTCAAGAGGATACTTGTCTGGAACTGGATATTATTCCTACTATATTGGATATAGTCCTTGCAATTTTCCCACCTTCCCTAAATGATATAAACCAAGATGGGGAGAGTAGGCGATGCGCTTGATTGGCTTGTCCTTCATCATAGCCCTTTTTGTGTTTGCATGTTGTATTGTGCTTCTCCCGTAATGTGTTTGCTAAATGTTTGTTAGATTCTTTTATAGGAACCTTGTTACTTTTTTGGTGCAAGGTGATAAAGGAATCAAAATAATGAATGTTTTCCTTCTATAGTCCTCTTGGATCTGTGACATGGTAGCACTGATTCTTTTTGGTCTCCATGTTGTGGTCCGAAAAGACTCTTCTTTGTAACTCTTGAGTTTTCTTTCCTCTATTGTGATTGTAGTTCTACATTCTATTGGAAAGTTGACTCCTAGAGAGTATATGGCTTATTTTGTGTTGTCATTATGGCAACAAAGTCATATGAAGTTTTCACATTAAACTATGAAGTGGAAAATTGACTAAGTATAGAAGATAGAACAGAATAGTGACTTGCAGTCGATCAGGGCATCAACGCACATGTGTACGATCACCTAAGGATATGCATGTTTATACTTAAGCTCTATGGTATGTTATTATTCTTTCCCTATACATGCATGGTATGAAATGTCAGTACGGACAAGTTACAGAAAGAACAAGTTCACTAGCAGTCTAGAATACAGAGTATGAAGCAAACTTCATTGTTTTGATTAGCGTAAAATATTTTGTTATGTAATGGCTAAGTGCCTATTGTAGAAAGCTTGTAATTGTGTATTAAACATTTTTGTAAACACACCTAAGCCAATTTGTTTGGAAGCGTTATGTATTGTGTTTTTGGGTTGACTATGGTTTTGTTTTGAGTCGCGTCTAATCAGGCGTAAAGATATATATATATGTAATGAAAAGATACATTTGAAGCATCATTGAATAAGTCAAAGAAGATGTATAGCAGAGAAATATGAAGATATCAGTATGAGAATGAACCCTTAAATAAGTTAAGAGCATAAGCGCATAACTGGAACTGATCAGACATCTGTGTCACATACAACAGTTCATTTTTTGATATAGTGCATATCTATTCTCAGGAGGTTGTAGCCTTCTCTCTCTTTGAGTAGTGAGCTCTTGGACAGTGAGTCCTCACCCTTAACAGGGTTAATTATAAAAGAATCCTAACAGGGTCAAACCCTTAACCAGGTCATTGTACTCATATTGTAAAGACTACTTCTAACAGGGCAAAGGAACTTTAACAGGTTCATTATACTAGTACAATATTTGTGGGTATTAATTCCCACCGGGATTTTTCCTCTAATCAAGGTTTCCCCGTAATCATATCAAGTGTTATGTGATCTTTTTTTATGCTTCATTGAATGTATATTTGATTTATGTTAAATTTCTGAATTTGAATAATAAGCTAAACACTGATTCACCCCCCCCCCCCTCAGTGTTTCCAACAATTGGTATCAGAGTTGTGGTCCTCAGAAAGAAAAGTTTAACCACTTGAGGAGATCATGGATTCAACAGAATTCAAACATTTGAAAAAGAATCTTGAAGCAGCCCTTGAAGATCTAGATAGATCTGAGAAAGAGAATGAAGAACTGAAATTAAAATTTGATGGCTCACAAATGCTTATTAAGAAATTAAGGAAAGAACTGAAAGATTGCTCCACCAATGACTTGAAATTGAATGAAGAGAACATGTCTCTAAAAGATAAGATAGATGAATTAAATGATCAGTTAACTGATAGCTTAACAGCTATTGAAGAGAAGAACAAAGAAAAAAAATAGTTGAATGAAGAACTCATGCAAGCCAATATGAAAATCTTGGAATTGGAAAATATCAAGAACAAAACTGAAACTGAATTATCAAGAGCAAAAGACAAGATTGATAAACTACACAAAAGCTCTGATCTGATTCAATCATAGCTCTATGCACAAAAGCTAAAAGGTGACACCACTGGTATGGGATACAGTTTAACTCAAATTGAGATCAATTCATCACAAGAAAGAAAGAAATCTCAAACAGAATCTTCAGAAGAAAAGAAAATTGAAAATCATGAAGAGACTAAAGCAGAATCACCAAAGGACAAAAACAAGGTAGTCAACCATACTTGCTATGCCTGTAAGAAGCATGGACATTTGGCAATAGATTGTAAGAATGTAAGACCCTTCAATGGTTATTGCTACTCCTATAATAAGTTTGGTCATAGGGATATTCATTGCAGAACTAATCAAAGAAATTAGCCACTACTGAACCAAAGGAATCAAACTCAATTCAATCAGAGAAATCAACCTCAAAGAAACTTGCAGAACATTACATGTCAAATATGTAACTACAATGGACACACAAAAAAATAATGTAGCATGATGAATAACAACACCAGACCTCCTATCATCTGTCACTCATGTGGAAAAATAGGACACATCTCAAGATTTTGCAGATCAAGAACAAAGGAACAAGAGAATCCTAAGAATTCTTTGTTTGAAGAATCATGAGAAGTTAAATTTGTGGAAGCTAAAGCCAACTCAGATAAAATATGGGTTGAAGTAAAGAAGGATAATATAGAGAACAAGGTAGCGGATGCATCCTCAGTGGACACACCTTCTACTTCTGTATAGTTGACCCTCATGGTCTTAGGGGGAGCTATTCTAGCTCTGAAACCCTGTGTAGCTGGTATACACCTCTGAGTATGCACCTATGTATTCATGCATGTGATCATAGATTAAGGCTGTATGCATTCACACATTGCCCTTACTTCTTTCAGAACAAAGTTTGAAAATCTCTTTGTAAACCGCTTTATGGCAACAAGCATTAAATGCAATTAACCTTTATATAAATTTGGTAAGAGATCTTAAGACCTCACTTTGCATTTGAGATAGAAGCATTCAAGGAGAAAACAAGTATTGAGCATCAAAGCACTCCGGTTTAAAGGATCAGTTGGTTTGTGAATGGATTATCAATTGGAACAGAACCCTAGCAGTCGCGCCATTTCAGAATCATCGTGAAACCCTATTTAATCTAATTACAAGTAAGTATGGCAACCCCTATTATATTCGACATTGCTGAGAGGAAGAGATTTGTTTTTAAGAAGCATCCATTCAAGTCCATATTGTATGATGTCGAGGGAGCATTCTCTAGAACCCCGCTTGGAGTCGTTCATGTGGAAGACATCTGCGCATATGTTTATTGTAAGAAGGAAATAGTTGGAGACAACAACATTGCATCTCTCATGGGTTCTATGATGAAACCAAATTATAAATTCAAGAATGAATATGTGCATCTCACTGATAACCCTATCTTTGAGTATTCCAATGCGCATGAATTTTATGAGCCAGAATGGGTTAAAATCCTATTGAGTAGAATACATGATGACCTCTACTAGATTGGTGAAGTTCCTGTCCACATCACTGCTGATCTAATTCATGAGATGACTGGACTACCCAAGACTGGACCAGTTCTTCCAACTGGTAAAGATGTTAATAAACAAGTTGAGCAAGCATGCTTATCAAGGAGTGATAGGAGTGGTATGTTAGTTGATCCCATCAAGGAAGATGACATAAAGCTAGTTACCACGATATTAGGTTATATATTTCAGCACGCAAGAAAACTAATTAGTGTATCTGCCGCCACTGTCTTAGAAGTAATAAAAATTGTGAAAGACTGCACTCAGTATAACTTATGTGAGATATTGCGCACTTAATTTATTGACAACATCCGAGCAATCAAGCATGAAAAAAGCAAGATATTCAGGTTTGGTTCACTAATCATATATCTCTACTTCCACATAGTAGGAAAGGTTTCAAATCTCTACCTAGACAGAAGAAAACCCACTATGTCACATATTTCACTTAAAGTCACATCAGAGAGTAGTGTGAAGGATTATATGGATATAGACATCAAGACATTCACAATCATGTAGAAGAGATTCATGATACCTGAGAAAATAGTTGAGAAGTACAAAGACACCATATGCTTCATGGTGGAGACTAATTGTACTTGTATGGAGGCATTTGAACCTAGGATGAAATGGATTCACCCTCTTGGTTATGAAGTTGAAGAACATGTTTTGGAAGGTTATGCACAAGTTCTCCTATCTGTGCCCAAAGATCCCAATGAACCTAGATGGGGCACTTACAGGGAAAATACAAACCAAGTTGATTCTGTCCTATATAGTGTTGAGAACAAAAGGAAGGCATCTAGGATCACCTCAAATATCCTAAAAGTTCATGGTGTTACTCAAGAAGATATTGACAAAGCTAGAGAAGCTAAAATAGCCAAAGAACTTGAGAAGACTCCCACTAAAGTAAAAACTGAAAAGACTGATGATATGCCCAAGAAGAAGAAGAAGAAATCAAATGAAGATACATCTGTGCCATCAAACACCATTGATCTAGATGCATCTCCACCATGAGTACCTAGCAAGAAGACTAGAGGAAGGAAGCAAGCGTCCACTAATCATCCATCATCAAGAACTACAAGGAGCAAGGTAAAGAATACACAAGCTCCTCATGAGGTAGGTTTTAGACCTAGTCTTAATGTCTTAAGGAACATAATTGTCAATGAAGGAAGACTAGAATCTCTCAAAAATATATATGACAAATATCAAGAGATAGACAAATCAGAGATTCATTCTATGATCATCTCTCATATGATTAAGTTCAAGAGGACTGTATTGGAACTTAAGACTGTCATACCATACAGGGTATGGAATATACTTGATATGTTGAAGAGGAAAGAAATTGAAGAAGATATGAGGATAAGAGAAGAAACATTGGATAGTCTTCTCCCGGTGTGCTCGCATGATGAGAAAGTCATTTTGTTAGATTTAGTAAAGCCACACCTAAGAACCAAAACAAGAATTATTCATATCATGAACAAGGAGTATGATCTGGTCGGTGAAGAGACTCATAAGGCATTTGAGTGGGTATTTTTTAATAGACACATGTATCCATCAACGATGCCTACAAAGGTAACTCCAGTTCCACCAAAATAGATTACAGAACCAGTTATTCAGAATGCACCTAAGACAGGTCCATAGGTTTCTGCGCCCTCAATGTCAATAGCCTCTGATACAACAAAAGACTTAGGGGATACTATAGTGATTGATGATATCAATATATCTATGACCACCTCTGATAATGATATGGATAAAGTTGGAAAAGAATTTGAGAACTCGGAAGAGACAGAGAAAGCATGCACTAATGACACATCCTTACAACAAGATGAAGTCCCCCCTAATGATTCACCATATTTGAACAAAGAGAAAGACAATCAAACCAATGAGATACCAGCTATGGAAATCCCAGTTAAAAGTGAATGCATGGATACTAGTTAGAATACCATATTCACACCATCTACCTCATTGTTGTCAAGTTTAACTCCTGACTCAGCAAGTATGGATGCTTGGGGAGAAGAAGACCTGATCATGATCAGTGTCTTAGCCATGGAAAAGGCCAAATAAAAATAGGTTATGATAAATCCTCTATTCCTAGAATCAGTAAACATCTTGAATGATCTAGTGCCTGCGGATAAGAAAGTAGAAAAAATTCAATCAGTTGATGATGTAGACAACATACTAACAAGCTTCAAAGAAAATTTTACAAGCTTAGTAGACTCAGCCATAGGAATTGCAGAAGATGAGTATAAAAAGGAAAGGTTGAATGAACTAGTCAAGAATTTTTCCTTAGATCTAAAGTCCTTAAAGATTGGTCAGTCTATGTTGAAAGAGTTGGCAGCTAAAGGAAGAAATATAATTGCCAACTGCATGGACAGGGTGAAATTCACCTCTGAACATATCAAGAAGATAGAGGAGACAAAAATTTTGGTTGACTGTGTTTGGAAATCAGTCAAGAAATCCATGCAAGATATGAACATCTGCAACAATATCTATCAAGGTCAGCTTGACAAGATAGAAAAAGCCAAAATGGAGATCAATAAGATAAGGACCCGGCAGACTCAGTTGAGAAATGCACTTGCGCCCTCCTTAGTAGTTCTGGATGAGAACATCAAACAGATTGATGCCACCATTGTCACTTATGATCAAGGTCCCTGCATGGACTTGATTAAAATGGAGAAGCTCACCTATGCTCTATGCCCCAACTCCAGACGGTTGATGCAATGAAGGCATTCTGGCAGCAAGAGATAAAGAATCTTCAAGTTGTATATCCAGATGTATATATGGAGTAAGTATCTAGAGACTTACAGTTTTGTCACCTTTGTCATTAATGTCAAAGGGGGAGTAATGAATGTGTGAGGAGAAGTGTATGTATATGTAGTATATATTATAAAGTATAA
>MU226448.1:324760-349810 GCA_018584345.1 Thuja plicata
TAATTAAATAAAGGCTTAGGATAAAGTGATTTTATTATTTAATTAAAAGAGATTTTTAATTAATTAAAAGAGAGCATGTTCTCTTAATTAAATAAGATTTTTATTTTTATTTTTTCTCTTTTAAATTGAATAAGGCTCAAACCTTAGGAAATATTAAATTGATTATGATTTGATCAAGGAAAATGATATAATTGATATTGTTGATATTTGAAAATATTGATTTAGGGATTTGATAAATTGAGAAATGGGGCCCAAAGTCTAGGCAACCATTTTAGGGTGTATACAACACCCTCTCTCTCTCCTTAACTGGTGATGTCTCTCTTATCATGATCTTAGGGTTGATAAAGACTTAAGTCTCCGGGGTCTTGAGGATTCCTATGTCCCTTTTGATTTCAATAAGGTTATCTATTCTTTGTGATCTCCTTTACCAAGAGTTTGCATCGAGTCCATACTCTTTCTAAGGCGGGGGCTAAATGTATGGTCAGAAAATGGAAGCACTTCCATTATAGACTAGTTTGGCCTTCTGAGTAAGTGGTTTGGGGTCATTTTAAGCACCTTGAATGGGGCTCTAACTTGGATCTAGTTTTTTTCCCTTGTTTTGCCCCATTTCCCACTTTTCTAGTATGTTTCTGACACCCTAAACTGTAAACTGGGATTTTTGACCTCAGGGTCAGAGCCAACCTTTCTAGGTCAAGGTCAACCTTGACCTTGACTTAGGTCAAAATTGACCTTTTTCTGACCTACGGTCTAGATTTAGGTTCCTAGGGTTTTTGGATGTCGGGCTTCGAAAAGAATTAATTCTTGCTTCTAGGTCGACTGTTTCGATCTTCGGAGCAACAATTCTTAAAAATTATATTTAATATAGGTCCTTGTTTAAGGGTATAGGTCTAATTAGAATTTAATTCTCCTATGTAGGCCTCTCTAAAATATTGTGCCCTAGATTCATATATAAGGAAGCTTTCTCCTCTCATTTTCTCTAACAATCATTAACCATCATCAACCATAATCACAAGCACTAAAGACTCGAAGAGACAAGCTAAGAAGAAAGATTTGAAGCAAGCATCTAGTCTCAAGAATTCAAGCATTCAAGCACCTTCAAGCACTTAATTCATCAAAGAGATCCATTGGTAGCCATTGAAGAATTCAAGCTCTGTGGAGCCCTCTTGTTGAAGATTTCTTCATCCACATTCCTCCAAGACTCTTCCTATTCCAAGATCCATTCAAGATTGGTGTTGAAGATCTACAAGCAATTGATTTGAGACATCCTACATTCTACATTCTACATCATACATTCTACATCCATTTGGTACATACATACTTGTGGATCCACATATTTGAATCTTCCACAAGGGTTTCCATACAAGCAAGGTGATTTTGTTCATTTACTTTGAGGTTAATTCCAAAACCAGGGTTTGACCAAGGCAAACCTCACCCCCCAATAAAAAAACCATTTTTCTTGCAGGGACAGGTTCGGAACAGATAATTGGAGTGCATATCTTGATACTCTTTTCAGAAAAATTTCGGGATCTAGAAACAGATTTTTTGTCAGAGATTTTGGAGGTCGATTCTTCCCTAGGTCAGAATCATATATTCTGGGTCAATGGTGACATTAACTTGAGGGTAAAAATTGGAGCTATGTCAGATCAGAAAAAGATTTCTGGGTTTTGTCTGTCTCTGCATTTCTATCCCAGATCCAGTTTTTGATTTTCCAAAAACTTAGTACAGACCCCTAAAAATAGAATTCTTAAGATCTGTAACATTTAAAGGTTAGTACTTTTCTCCTATTCATTTCAATTAAAGTTATTAATCTTTCTAAATCTATCACACATTCTTTTCTATAAATGGGATCTAAGGTCTTCCTCTTTGCTCTCATTTACAATAAATTGATTCATTTATGCATTGATCCTTCCTTTTGGGTTAATCAATTTGGATCCTTCCTTTGTGTATTTGAGGTTAAAAGGAACATCTTATCTTCCCCACACATTTCAATAAAAATTCTAATTTCAAATGTAACAACATCTATTTCATACCCTGCATTTTTAGATGCTACATTTTATATGTTACGGGATGTAACAGTGCGTATTCGATATATCTTCATTGGGTGAAGTCTTTATATTTTCTATATTGACCATTTGGTCGATATTGTGAAAAACATAAGGATCTGATTTAAAGATGGACTTTTATGATAACATAAGCTATGGGTCAAACCTATTGCATTTGTGGATGATGAATCTTCGATTAATAGTTCCAAAGTAAAAATAATTATTACAAACATTGAAGAAGCTTATAGATTTAGGTAAGAAGAAATGTAAAATAAACCAAATTTGATACCTGGATATTTAGATTTATAACCCGCTACCAATTCTTCTTCCACTTCTGGAAAATCATTATAGGGGGATGATGCAATTATTTTGAGTTGGAGATAATCTTACATGGATTTTCTTGCATGGAAGGTTTTCTTTATTAAAGATAAGGATTTTCATATGCCATGAGTCATTGTGGATACTAATTCGAACAATTTCAAGAGCTACTAAGTCTTATGTTCATTAGTTGGAATTGATCAATGAAAGGAGGTGCGGAAACAATATTTTGGCTTCTAGATATTTCTCAAGTTTGTTAGAATTTACATTAATGTGGGTATCTTTGCATGGTCATGGGATAAATTGAGCTTCCTAATTACGGTTATATCTATTGAACAAGCTGAATAACTGAGAGGGGGGTGAATCAGTTATTCTCACACACTTTATAATACTTTTAATTTATTGGTAAAATCATAAAAAATAGTAACAACAATTTGTATTTTATCGGTTAACCACATTAAGCATTCATAGTAGATATGAACATGAAAGCACAAAAAAATTGACACAAAGAACACCAAGATTTACGTGGAAACCCAAACTAGGAAAAATCACATAGAAGCTACTTCTCATGAAATGAAACACTGGTTAAGGTGATTTTTACAAAGGCTCACTTCTAGTTGTGCTCACTGCAGGTTGGCTCACTATTGGTTGGGCTAACTACCCTTACAAATGAATATGGCTAACTTCTAATTCAAATATCACTAACAAAAGATTAATTTATTGAATTGCATCTAGTTATATATGAAAAAGTTCAACAAATAAGATTTTTTGTTGTTACCACTAGTAGATCTGAATCTTGATCTTCTCTTTGTATGTTACTGTCTGATCCATTGTAACTTAGTATGCAAGCCACTTCTTGATCTTCAATAAACTGCCTCACAATTTTTTCCTCTATAACTCACATTGTTCACACCACAACATCACATATCATCCATATCATAGATACAAAAAGGTTCTCCTTATTTATATGGATATCTAACCATACATATGTCAACTACACCAAACATGTATGATGAACCCAATTACAAAAGATATTGCAATTACATTAAATGTGTTACCATAGGTCCTAAATGTTGGACACACTTAAGGTAAAATTACTACGTGCTACACCAAGAACAAATATAGGTCATACATAAGATTTTTATATTGTACGTTACATTTACTGATACAGTAGGAACACCACAACTAAGACCATATCTTGACTACCAAAACATCTGAGCCAAATGATAAGTAAAATATGATATAATAGGTTTATAATATGATAGCAAAGTCAATCTGATAAACAACACCATTATCTAGATATCAAAAATAATTGGAAGAACATTGCAAGCATTGTAATCAAAAGAAACTGACAAGAAACTTCATACAAAACTGATCACGAAAAACATAAAAGTGTATCGAGACATTTATGACACGAGTATAACCAATTACACCTTCCATATACCATCAAAACTACCCATAAAAAAACCTCTGTTATATAATCGGCCACTAACAAACACGTATCCAAAATTTTCAACAATCAACCGATATCACCAGGATGTCGGTATCAAGGTTTTGACATAAATGACAACCAATTCCAGCAACAGATCAATAGGTCTAACAATATCTTTGTGCATAACATTTCAAACCTAATTCCATAGTTTAAGAACACAACATGTATCGAGCATGCATGTGCATGTATTAAACATTTGCTAATTTTAGTTATTGGTGGACATCATTATTGGGCACTATTATTATCAAACCGGGCTATCTCATTCTTTACTAGATGGGGACTAGAATTATAGCTGGGTCAGATTTGGTACTAATTCTTTTGGTATGTAACAATTCTTGGTTTTAATGCCTTAGTTTGATCATTTGAGTACGATGAGCATTGTCAATATGATTTATGTTGGTTTAGGATAGTGGATTCTATAACATCAAACATTTTGACTTGTAGATACCTTTATAATTGTACAATCCTAAAAATTAAGCATTTAATTTGTTCTCATTTTGGGACCATTTTGATCCTACTTTAGTGGGTTTATTATTGTAGGACCTCATATTGCACTTAAATGCATATTCAATTTAGATATAGGTCCTCTTTCTCCTTCAATCTTGCTTGAACTTGAGGTTGGCTCTAATTTCTATGCACATTTTCCCTACATTCACATGATTCACCTTCCACCTAGGTCCTTTACATGCTTCAGCATCTACCCTAATTTGCTGAAAAAATAAGATTTTTAAACCTCCTTCTTTGCACACAACCCTAGGTCCTGGTCAAATATTTCCTAGACAAGGTTGAGCCAATTCGGCCTTGTCCTAGGGATTTTCAACTTAGTGGGTTTTGGGCCCGATGCGTGGTATTTTTCCTAGGCACTTAATTGAGGTCAACTTTGCAAATCTGCTCCCTGAAATATTTAATAAAGGAGGCCTCTTCCTCTCATTTTCACATCATGATTTTATTGAGCAAGCTATATTTCATTCAAGCTATTCAAGTACAAGAAAGAATCCATTAAAGGCATCCATTATCAAGCATACAAGGCATTTCCTTTCATAGATCTATCTATTTTCCCTATTGAAGGCCAAGCAAAGGAGTTTTGACATTAAGGAGGAGATCCACTTTAATACATCAATTCTTCTCTCTTCTTCAATTAAAAAATGAGGCGAATTACAACATCTACTACATGATTTTGTCTTACATGATTTTATTTTGGTTTTTGTGTTGAGTCAACACTATTGCATCAACATTCTTGATCACATATTTAGAGACAATTGCATCTACATGGTATGATATATTCTATTGTTTAGATCTAATATCTGCTACATGTCAGCATTCTTTCAATTACAATTATTTAAATTAAAGTTTGATTATCATACATGGGGTTGACTGAGGAAAGCCCCTCCCCCCAACCTTCTTTCTCTTCTTTTTTGTGTGCAGGAATAGATTCTCAGAGTTTCAGAACTGGATTTTGAGAGTTTCAGAACCAGTGGTAGATCCTTCATAGAATTCATCAGATTTTGAGCCTCAAGGACTAGTTTTACTTTCTTAGACAAGGTAAACTTTGTTCGACATAGTCCTTTGGATCCAAAAATTTCACAGTCGGGAGTTACAAGTCTCAAAGTGCCAGATCCAGGACCATTTCTAATTCTGACAGTTTTGTGATAGTCAATTCTATATCTAAAATTTCATTCCTCTTCTCCTCATTTCAAAATAAGTTCATTCTTCCCATTTCTTTTTCATTTATCATATTTACATATCATTAATCATCTTTATCATAAGGAATCACCAAAAATCCCCCACATTTGTGTGGATCAAAAATTTGCACCCTTACTCTCTTGGTTGTGCTAATTGGACCAACCTTGTTGGGAGTTTTGTATTCCAATGTGTGTGAAACTTGGTGGTCTACCATTGATCACCATTTTCCACATCACATTTTTGTGAACACATCGCTTTCATATGTATTACTTTCTTATTTAGTAGTTAGATCTTCTTTGTGTGATATATATTGCATGCATTGATTGGTCTTTATTTTTTATCATAATAGATATTATCTTTACCAGATTCCTATTTTAAGATATAGTTTAATGTTGTTAACATGAAAATATCTTTTTCTAAGATTACGGGTCTATCTACAGAAGGTATGAAATTTTATAGGGATAAAAAATGTATGGGGTCGCAAGCTTTCAAGCTTTTCCCCAAATCTGAAGATGAAGAAGCAATTGCAGGTCTGTCTACAGAAGGTATGAAATCTTATAGGGATAAAAAACGTATGGGGTCACAAGATTTCAATATTTTCCCCAAATCTAAAGACAAAGAAGCACTCCTGAGTAAAGGTTCTAGAGATTATGTGGACATAACAAAAATTAAGAGTATTTGGGCCAAAATTTTGAAAGTTATGATAGAGTAACTCACTCTAGACGGGCACTACTCTAAATTTTACAACCTTCACTTTGTTTTGGTGAATCATTTTAGACACAAAAATAAATTTTCATTTCCTTTTTTCTTGCTTAGCTCTCTGAATAACAGCATTATGGAGCACAGGAAAAAGTCCAGCAATCCAGTGCTGCACGAAGGGCTAATTTTTCTCATCGATGACTATGCTAGGGATAAAATCTCGGAACCCATTCCTAAAAGGGTTAAAGGGAAAATGAAGAGAATCAAGATGGAAGGGAAAAAGGATGAATCTAAGAAGAGGGAAAGGAATAAGAAGAATGAAACTCTAGACAAAGGTGAGGAAGATGAAGACCAAAGCCTTTCCCCTCAGGGAAATGAAGAAGAAATGACACAGGAGGAGAACATGGAGGAAGAACATGTGAATGAGGAGGAGGCCACTATGAATGAGGAAGAGGCTCTGAAGGAAGATACTGAGAATGAGAAAGATGAGAGAAATAAGGAGGTTGAAAATAGGGATAACGAACAAGAAGACCAAGAGAAGGAGGAAGAAGAAGAAAAAGCTAAGGAGAAGGATTATGAGGGAAAAGACAAGGATGATTTGAATGAGAAACTAAATTTTAGGGCTGGAGAAAGAAATCAGAAAAAATAGAGAAAGGGAAAAGGCAAGAAGATTAATGTTGGGTTTTACATTGATGACAAAATCCTGCAGGAGGCCAAGAGCAAAGAGGACCACGACACTAACCTAGAGAAGTGGATCAGCAAGGACATGAAATAAATTAGGAAGAACTTGAAGGTTATGGAAGAAGCCATGGATCCCTTTAAAGTTAAGCTGGAAAAGGATCTTTTGATGAAGGTAAATAAAAATAATTTGAATGATGAGATTACGGACAAAATTACTGCTTTGGTTGAGGAGAAGCTGAAAGATATGAATAGAAAAATAAGCTACAATGGGAATATTATTAGTGAAATATTAAAGCACAGCAATGAGGGACTTAAAGTCTCAGTGATTAAACTAAAGGCACTGTATGCCTATCTGGAGAGAAACATGCTGGAGAACACAACTATCACAATGGAGAAAGATGTCAGGAGCTCGGGTTTGGGGACCAGAAATAGAAGCGGCCTCAAAAGGAAACTTCCAAAAATGCCTAAGGAGCTAAAAGAACTGAAAGAATCCATTTAGAAGATGGAAGATTTGTAGAAAGAGGCTTAGAAGGCCTTGTAAATTAACAAGTAGTCTTTCAAACTATTTTGTGCTGGTAGTTTTCTGGTCGATGTGCTGGAAACTATTTTTTGGCTACTCTTTGTAACTCTTTTTGGGTTGGTTGGCGTCATTATTTTTGTTGTGTAGAAGGATTTTGATGTTTGTAAGGGTTGTTATTGTCTATCCTTTATCCTAAGCTATAAATGGTTTCTTGTTCCATTCAAAACCTATATTTACCTTTATCAAAAACATTAAAATCTCCAAATTGGATTGGTGTACAATTACTTATGTCATTACTTTCCTTCTTACCTCTCTTTATCAAACACATGGATTGAATCAAAACCTTTTATATTTTGATACATCTGTATTCCTTTATGGTATTCTTTCATATGGCATAATGAGGTTAACCAATATATCTCTTCATTATAAGGCATATTTCAAAAATGTTATCAATATTTCATGTGTATTTATTCTTCACATTTTAACTAAATGCATGCAATATATAGATAACATAAGGGCATTTATTAATGAACCTAATGATAATCTCCCTACTACTATCCCTCAAAATCTTTCTCCTTGTAATCCTTTGGAAAATAAGTTTTTTGATTCTTATCCAAATATTCAAAACATTCTTAATGATCTAGATGTTATACATTTCTTAGATGATTTCTCTCCAAAAATAAGGGATAATCCTCCTTCTTCCTCCCAAACTAAAGATCAACATGATCAAGGATTTAGTGACCATATCTATAAGGATCCTCCTAAATAATATCACATGCCTCAAGCTAACATTATCTCTTACCCAAAACCACCTATTAATGTTCTCTTGCCAATACCATCTCATAATCCTTCACCTTATAGTAACCATGAATTTTTGGCTAGACGAATTTCTATTAATATCAAGCATTATTCTTAGATAAGATTTCCTTATAGATTTTGTTTAAACCCTCACAACCACATTAATGGTGAATTTTCATGTTGCGTTCATTACTCTGATAGGCATTCTCTTTGTGATTGTGTTGAGTTTAGACAATTTGTCCAAGATTTGGTTAATTGATCTCTTCTTCTTTTAACAAATGATATTATGCATTTTCTTCATATCACAGAAATATCTTAGCAATTATTTTTCCCTATTATGTTGCTCTCTATTATACAACATTCTTTGCATAATCTGCACTAAGGGCATCATAATAGGATTCTATCTCTCTTTTTATCTAAGCTGGGGGAAAGGGATCATTGCTTCTTCATTCTTTCAAGGTTCTATTTTCTCCCTTTGAAGGTGTTTTTCTTTCATGAAATGACATCCTTGATTGCATGCATTTGTTGTTTTACATAAGGCTATTATCATCCTGAATTACAACCTTATGTTTTCTTGCAAGCGCATATCTTTTATACATGAGAAACCACTTAAGGAGTTTAAATGTGTCTTCCTCTTTTATTTTTCATGCATCCAATATCTATCGTGTTATTGCATCTTTTACAGTATGAAATACTTTCTTACAAGGATTTATTGTTTTACACAAGTATTTTCATCCAGAGTTGCAACGTTATGCTTTCCTGAAAGTACATATTATTAAAGATCTATCACTTAGGGCATATATTGGATTTCCTTATCCTTTCATAGGATCCATTATTCTCTTTATTTCTCATCTCTTTTATATTGTGATGTCCTTCTATGTATGGAATTTTTGTTTAGGATCATTCTCCTTAATGAGATTAGTATCCTCCTTACAATTTATTCCTTTCTTGGAAGTGCATATATTGTATAATTGGGTTGACCACTAAGAAGACATAAGGTGGTATCCTTCTTTTCCCTCTTTTTCATCACCATGTATTTTCTATTATTTTATGATGGTACATTATTTTTGGCATGAGATCCTTTGTTTCACACAAGATCTTTACATCTTTTCTTAACAATTATTTTCATGCCTCAAAGGGAATCTCTTTTCTTGTTGGAATTAATGAGAAGTAGTACTAAGAGGGGAGGGTTGAATCAGTACCTCTAAAACTTTTAACACCTTACAAAATTCATCATTAGTAATCTTTCAATTCTGATTTACCAACCATTACTGTTATTCTTTCTTATGTATATTTTGTCTGTTCATAATCTTTAATAGTTTTCAATCATTCATAGAAACATTCATGAAATTGACAAACACATAACACAAGATATGGTATCATAGAAAACTTCTGTTAGGAAGTAAAAACTGCAGTGGGGATGGCACCCACAAAACTTCACTATCTGCAGAATGGAAAGGAGACAGTTAAGGCTTACAATTTGATCACTTCTAATGATCTACCCTATTAAGAGTATTAATGTGGAGACATGTTAAGATCTACTCTGTTAAGAACTTTAACAACACTGATTTAAGTGTGCACTCAGTTATGAGATTTACAATAGGATGGTTAAGCCCGCCTTTCTTGAAAGGATTTCGTTAGTGTACTACACTTGTTAGAATGAGTTCAAATGTTGACCTGATTGTATGCAATCTACTATTTCTGATTTATAGATATATTAAAGCTTTTTACAATAATATCACCTTAAGTGATTGATGAATACCTTTTCTCTGCTTGTCGGTAGCCTCTGTTCTATTCTTGAAAACTGATTTGAATCTGCTTGTCAGTAGCCTCTATTCTATTCTTGAAAACTGATTTGAATCTGTTTGTGTTCTTCTGCATGAATTCTCTGTCTGGTCTTTAGTTTCTCTCCGTGGCTACTATCTTCATTGATCAACTTCTTTTTCATTATGGATTGAGCATCTATTTATACAAGTATTTGACCTATCTTGGAATTCATGTATTATAATGTTAACTCTCAGATCCAAGGTTTACAACTTGACCTTGATCTTTAGTTTGCATGTTTTAAAATAGTAAAACTAAATAAAACAATAAAAATTACATTGCTTCCTCCACACATAATGGATTTAAAAGCAAATCAAGAAGTTATAAATACAACTTTAGTGATTTATCTGACGTGGAAAGTCAGATCCACTTTTTGCGAGATGTAACTGACTATCAGTTCTTGGTTGTCGGTTAGAACTTGCAGTCTGTCAGCATTCCTTGACTAAACTATTCATTGGGTTCCCTGTATATGTCGGGTTCCTCTCTTTTTTGTTCCTTCGGGTAGTACTATTTTTACTCGTCGGGTATCTTTTACCTTTTTGTCATCGGATAACACTTAACAATGTTTATCGGGTAACCTTGTCATCGGATAGTGTTGTGCCCTATCTATCAGTGTAGAGTAAACTGATGGTGCAGATCATATTTTTCTCTAAGTATTCTAATGCCTTCAATCTCCTCCTTTGACATTAGTATCAAAAAATGATATGTGCATAATATTAAACTATGTTGGTATGTATACACCATGTTTATATCCTTGTCATAATATGACTCCCCCTTATTGTGTGCATCGGTATAGTGTAAGTAGATGTACATGTATACTATTTATTATCTATGTCTACATTACTTCCCCTTTCTTCCACTATACATATGATTTCCTCCTTTTAACTGAGGTGATGTACATATAAAATTCCCCCTTTCTTTGATACTGATGACAAGAAAACGTACAACTTACAATATGCCAAAATTGTGACAAAGATGTGCAACTTACAATGTGTCAAAATGTTAGAATGGATAATTTTGATATCTTCTAGTAGTTTCTCCCACTGTTCTTTCAACTTTTCTAGTGCCATGTGTTGCAACTCTAGTCTTGCGTGCATATCATAAATGTTGTCTAGGATAGACATTTCAAGGGTGACAATTAGAGTATTTGCATGTGTCATATTTTGTTGCAGTAGTGTAGGCATTGGTAAGAGCTTAACTTGGAGCTCATTATCCTCATCTCTGTATTTCATTTCTGCAAACTGAATGTCATGTCTTTGTTTCCTAGCCTGTATGATTTGTTCATTGTGCAATTTAAGTTCTTCTTCTGTGTTGGCTAGATTTTGTGCACTGGACTTAAGATCAACATCTGTTTTTTCTATCTTGTCTGTATACTCCTAAGTGAGTAGATCTAAAGTGCACAATTTATTTATTAAGCTAACAGATTCTGACATAATTGGATCAATTATACTTACCAATTCAGATAGCTTGACCTTTTTCAGTGCCACTTATTGGCTTATTTTCTCTACGAGCTTGAATTCATACTTTTGTTCAAGTCTCTCTTCCATAGCCTTCTCAACATCGGTATTCTGAGATTTTATTGCATCTATAAGGATAACCAGTTGATCAATTATTGGAGCTTTTTGATCAATATCCATGTCTGGTATAATTTGTTGAAGTATATTTCTTGCAACTTCCAGTACCTTGGCCTCTTTTGCCGCTCTTTTCAGCTTCTCTTGTATAGATTTTCTTTCATAGAGCTTGGCATACTTTGTCAATGCTGTCGGATCCAATGTTCTTGGATCACAGAGTGGAATGTCAATAATTTCATCCAAAGTTACTGGATTCTTATTCTTTCCTTTCTTTTTCTTTGATATTTGAGGGGATGCAGATGTATGAACTACCATAGCTAGTTCATTTATTCATTATGAGTTGCTTGGTGAATGTTTTCTGATGATGCATCTTGTGTCTTTTGTTCTGTGGGCACCTATCAATTATGTGTGTTAGTAATAAATGAGAGGGGGGGTGAATCAGTGGCCTTAGAAATTTATCCAATTTCAAACTTTAATCCACCAATTAGTACTTCTCAAATTATTAAGTCCCTACAAGATGTATGCCTTTGAAATTATTGAAACAAATAACTGTCTGTCAGTTTACCTTGTCTGTCCCTATTCTCCTTGATAACTGATAAGCAGTAAACTGTATTTACCGATACTCAGTAAATATGCAGAGTGTACCAGTCAATCCATAAATACATATGCAGAATGTAAAACAGTAAAGTAATAAACCATACACATATAACACAAGGATTTTAACGTGGAAACCTTGTTAAGGGAAAAACCATTAGGACCGGTACCCCAAATTTTCACTCTTCTAAAGTGAGCCCTGTTAGGAGCCAACCCTGTTAAAGGTTACAAACACACTATTAAGTGCGACCTTGTTAGAGGATTTTCAATACATAGGTTGTCACTAAGTATCTGGCATCTACGCTACCATCCTTGAATCAATCTCATGACTGTCAATAGGCTTTATGCAAATCTTACTACCATCCTTGAATCAGCCTCCTTCTTAGACTGTCAATAGGCTTTAGGTAAGACCGGTGCTACTATCTTGAGTCAACCTTCTGGTAATCTGTTAGGATATACCTCAGCTACAAAAGACTATTAAGTCCTTCTCTGTTAAGAGACTTAATGCTTCAATGGTTAAACTGAAACAAAATGACCTATTTCTAATGCAACTAAATTGCAGATTTTCAGATCTATTTACTTACAATATATTTCTGATCAATGTATCAATACAATTCCTTTGTACTTAACTCTTTCTACTCTGTGATGCTATGCTTTATGTCCGTCTGTGTCTGCAGAATTCTTTAGCTCTCCCTCAGCTTGATTGATCAGGACTGCATGAAGTTAATCCTTCATCATTTTCTCTTCAGCATCTTTTATTAGTTCACTCCCCCGTGTATCTGATTGATTATGGACCACTACTAAGAATGAATTATGATTATCTCTAAAATAGACATGATATTCCTTAATTCTTGGTTCTTGATTCTTGGCGTGAAAAATAATCCAGCCAAATTGATTTACGGCTTTAACTCTTGATTTATCTCGTAGTTATCTTCTTGCCAACTATGCAAATCACTTACTTAACTGTGGTCAAAATAAAACAAATAAAACAACCAGTTAAGTCTATCCTTTAGCTCTGCCAGCTAGATATTTTTTCATTTTCTAATCTCTCTGTTCTGTCGGTCAATTCTACAGGTCATCACCGGTGACAACTGCCAGTTCCATCGGTGTTGCTTTAGTTAGCTTCGGGATCTCTGTCCGTCGGGCATCATTGGATCTTACTTGTCAGGAAACACTATTTTTAGCTCGTTGGGCATCCTTTGATTCTGCTTCGTCGAGCAACACTATCTTCTTCTCATCGGGCATCACTGTGACTTTATCTCTGTCTTTATCTCTGTCACTTATTGAATACTTGACTTTTATGCATTGCTGAAAGCATAAAATTTATTCCATTGATTTCTCTGAAGTCTTTTCATTATGTATATGACCATATAGATGATATCAAGTTGACATCAATGACAATACAAATCATTAATTGATTTAATGTCTTGCATTATCTTCAACTTAATATAGTCAACCATTTAATCAGTTACATGTCATCAATGTGAATATGTCTCTTCGTTAACCTTGGGTATTTTTGTAGAATGTGCTCCTGATTTCTTTTCTATCTCATCCTTCTTTCCTTTCTCTGAAGGCTTGTCCCCTGTTTCCTTTTGAGTTTCTTCTTTAGTCTGATCAGTAGATGTATCTTTTTGATCATCGATTGCAGCTTGCTCTGCAGTTGTATCTATTCTACCTTTGGCTTTTTCATCACCCTTGTCTTTGGGTGTGCTTGTTTCCTTTTCATTTGATCCATTATTTCCCTCTAGTATGTTTATTTCCTTCATTAGGACAGGCATGTTACTTTGAGTTGTGGCTTGGGCTTTTTCAGTATTGGTGTCCTGCTCATCATTTAGTGCCTTGTTAGCAGTGACATCCTCATATTTTTGTATATCTTGTCCAGGGTCTTGCACTTTTGAGTGCATGATTGATGTGTCCTACACTTGTTCATCAGCAATGTCAACTATCTTGCCATCTGATGTCTGCAGTACTTGATGGCTTTGTTGATCCTTAAGTGTGATAAATATTACATCATCTTTCTTCTTTGGATCATTGTCAGAATCATAGAGAGTGATATCTTGGATATTATCATCCATGCCTATATCTAAGTTAATAGGCTCATCATCACTTTCTTGATTGTCCAGAGCAATATGCTGAGGACTTGCACTTTCTGTCTCCTCCTCTCTATGAGGTGTGTTTGTGAGAAGTAATTGCTTCTCAACACTTGTTAACTCTGTCGGTAGATCCAGGAGATGTCTCCATTTGATTTTTGTAATTGAATCCAGTTCTATAAACTTGTTCTCTAGTACTTTGTAAGCCCTTATTTTGGCTACTAATTTACTTGAGTGTTTCTTTAGTACTTCGTTTATCTCTTCAATTTTGGATTCAGGAGGCATCGGTCTCATAAGAACTCTTTGTCTTGCCTCTCTCTCTATTTGCAAGGCATATGATCACTGTTGGTATACCATTTTACCTAGCTCTTCAGGTATTTGACTTACAAATTCAGTAGGGGCATACTTGTTTTTTATCATTGATTTTATGACTGCCTCTTGTATTTTATTCTGATCCTCTGGATTCAGTGTATCCCATTGTCTGATCTTTTTATCAGTCATTGTGTCATGAGTAGTAATTGATTTGGCAGCTTCATCTTCCGTTTGGTTTTTGAATTTTTTCTTTACTACATCTGGTTCATCATCTTTGGTGTCGTCCAAGTCAACCTTTTTCCTAACAAACCTTTTTCTCTTCTTTGGTGGTGTGGTTTTGATAGGTTGTTGTCCTATTTTTTTTGTTGGCTGCTTCCTCATATAGGTCCTTACTTAACCTTTCTTAAGTGGTGTGGTATCAGTAGTAGCAGTTTGACTTCTTGTCCTTTGCTTCTTTGCAGAAGGTGGAGATGGAGGTGTATCAGATTTAGTAGCCTCTGTGTCTAATTTCTTTTCTTCTAGTTCTTCACCGATGGTTCCCTGTTCATCAGTTTCCTCCTATTTATCCTACTCTACTTCTGAGACCGATAGAATCTTCTTGAGATTCTTAACCATTTTATCCTTCTTGTTTATAGTTTTCTTGACTTCTAGGCCTTGTTTTATATTTGATTTGGCCTCCTCATATGTTCCAAACCTTGGTTGTTTCTTATCAATGGGCTCATTGATCAATGCCTCAATTGCACTTGTAGCATGATCAATATTGATCTCATAGTCTAATGGTGCTAACCAAGTTGTTCTTGGTACAACCAGTTTGATATGTGTGTAGTCTATGTCTACCATGAAACATATCTCATCTTTGTGTTTTTCAACTAGTTGTTCAAGAATCCTAGTTCTTTCCATCATCTTTTCCTTGAACTCAAGGAAGTATGCAGACATAACACACTCAAAATTTTCCCCTAGTGACTTAATCAGTTCACTAACCTATTGGGTTACCGGTTTGGTAGTGTCCCAAACAACTTTTCCTACTGAAGGAAAGTATTCTTGAAAATAGAAAAATGTACACATGATAAGTGATCCAAACTTACATGTGTTGCTCTTTGCATACCTAATTTTGATCATATTCTCATCAAGTTATTTCAATGGGATCTCACACAGATCCATTTGAATTCCTTTTGTTACAATCTTGTAAGTTGTGCTTACTGCTGTTGCAGAAATGTTGTTCATTTTGCTAGCTTGAAAGATTTTGTACCCAATAACACATGCACCAAATTTTAGCTCTTTTTCAGTGATTGTGTTGACTTTGAGACCTCTGTTATCTCCTTTTGTATTGGTTAGTTTAGTAACTTCTTTCATGGATGGATGCTTGTGTTCCCTAGGCTTGTTGGTTATCGGATAACCAGTGATAGTGTGAAGAACATCCTTGGTTATTTCTTTGGGTTGGTCTAGCCATAGTTTGTTGTCATGCATCCTACTCAAGACTAACCTAATCCATTCCCTCAAGAAATGTAGGGCATTGGTTAACCCTTTGACCTCCAAGTGTTTTTATTCTTTCATATTTCCTTCGGCATCACATAGCTTCTTGAAAGCTTCATCCATTTCAAGATCACCTATTTATGTGATCTTGCATTGAATATAATATCTAACTTCTTCTATGAGTAAAACCCTAGGAAATTTTTTTGAAAATGCGTCGACTTCATCGGGTTTCGATGCAATTTCTAGAAATATTTTGTACTTAGGTTCTACACATGTGCTATTCTTGACCAGTTTCACCACATTCTTCTTTTCATTCTTCAACTTAGCAGTTCTTGATGTGGTCGCCATTGTTTTTCAAGTATTTAGGGTTTTCTCAAAATTAGGGCTTTCTTGACAAAAGAATGACAGAGATATTTTGGTGCCTTTGGTACTTACTTAAATTCACAATAGTGATGAATAATCTATTCTCCATGTGTTGAATTGATCTGGAGATGCTTCTTCTTTCTACTCTTCAATCGCTTGGTTTTTTCTCTGCTTTCTCTTTAAATCACAGGCACAAAATGAAGTTGTCCCATCGACTATTTATAGACTTCTTGACCTAATTCTTTGTAATAAATGCTCACCAACTCGTCGGGACGTGAAGATGGGTTTCATCAGGAGAATGTTTTAAATCATTGTCGGTGAAGACATGATGCTTTAGTCAGTTGTTAGCCACTTTGATTTTACTGACAGATATCGGTATTCTGTTACGACCATTTCTTAATTTTGCTTTCTTACCAACGGTCGTCGGGTTACTAGTTGACCGACAATTTCTAGTTAGGGTAAACAACTGATTATTGTGTTCACCGATGATTTTTGGTAAGTGTTTACCGACGATGTTGCATTCTTAGATTGGTAACAAGTAAAGTAGTATCCATCTTTGGATTATGTAGATTTTGACTATCTATCAATTTGTATAATGGAACTGATGCAAGATATAACTTGGTATAGTGCAGTTCCATACTTACTTGTTCAACTCAAGTGGAGTTGGTGGTGTCACCAGATCCATTAGATGGGGTGTCACCATTTGCATTGCTTGGCCCAGCTTCGTCATTTTTTGAAGCTTTTATCCATATTTTGTCTCTTGCCCTCTGGATATCTTCAATGGTGTGTCCATTGGGATATATGCTTATTTATGTCAATCGTTCTTTGCAGTCTTTCTTGAGATGACCAACTTTATGATAGTGTAAGCATGCCATTCTGGGGTTTGACTAGCCTCTAGACCTTTTGGGCCATGCTCTCATGTAGTTTGTAGAAATGTGACCATATCTACCACATGATGTACAGTTAGTCCAAGTGTTGTAATCCCATACATATTGATTACCGATTCTCTTTGGTTGATAAGGGGCTTCTTTATCTTTTGGCTTCCATGCTTGCCTTTTCTTTCTCCAGCATTCTTCAAATGTGTGCCCATTCATCTTGCATGTAGGACAGTATTTGTCCATGTAGGTTTCCTTCTTTGTCTTTTCTATCTTTCTCTTGCATTCATAAGCCTTATGTCCTTTCTTGTTATATTTATAACAGAATCCTATGAATGAAGATGTAGGTGTAGATTTGGGAGTACCTTTCATTTTGCCTTTGCACACATTTGATGTGTGCCCTTTCTTTCCACAGTGCTTGCATGATAGCTTTCGTGGTCTTGGATTTTCAAAGACATTGTTTGGATTTGATGGTTCTCCATTTTTGGTAAATCCTATACCATTGTTGTTGTTGGCTCTTCGTTGTCCTTCAAGAAAGTCATCCATTCTTTTATTGCTTTCTTCAACTTTTCTGATAATCTCATTATGTTGTTGCTGAATTCTAACCTCATGCTTTAGCTTTTCATTTTCTTCTCTTAGTTCACCAATAATCTGTATTCTTTCAATGAGTTCCACATTTATTCTATTTGCTTCTTGACTCATAAGGATAATTTGATTTGTGAGATCATGGTGATGCTCAGCATGTCTTTGAATTTCCATTTCCTTTTCTTGTAGTTTCTCTGAAATCTTCCTTCTATCATCAATAGCAACTGTTATTTCTATTTCATCTTGTTGGGCATAACTCATAACATCAGTCATTCTTACCATTTGGGTCTCTTGACTGATTTGCAGCATCTTTATTTTCTCTGTCAGATGTTGATTGATCTCCTTTAGATTTGTGACGTCCTCTTCTGATGTATCTGATGTATTACTTGCATTTGATCTTGAAGATTCAAATAAATTTGGAATCTCTTCTTCTTGATAGTATTTTCATTGTTCCAAGTAGCCATACCTTTTCTTTCATCTAGAAGCTCTCTCATCTTGATTCTTCCTTCTTTATACTGTTTATAGAACATTTGTATCTCCATATTTTTGTTCTCAATATTCTTATCAAGTTTGTACTTCTCCATTGTAAGATCTTTGCTCTTAAGCCTTTAAGCTTTCTAAGAAGAGACTTAGCTCTGATACCAATTGTTGGAATTAATGGGAAGTAGTACTAAGAGGGGAGGGGTGAATCAGTACCTCTAAAACTTTTAACGCCTTACACAATTCATCATTAGTAATCTTTCAATTTTGATTTACCAACCATTACTGTTATTCTTTCTTATGTATATTTTGTTTGTTCATAATCTTTAATAGTTTTCAATCATTCATAGAAACATTCATGAAATTGACAAACACATAACACAATATATGGTATCACAAAAAACTCTTGTTAGGAAGTAAAAACTGTGGTGGGGATGGCACCCACAAAACTTCACTATCTGCAGAATAGAAGGGAGTCGGTTAAGGCTTACAATTTGATCACTTCTGATGATCTACCTTGTTAAGATTATTAATGTGGAGACATGTTAAGATCTACTCTATTAAGAGCTTTAGCAACACTGATTTAAGTGTGCACTCAGTTATGAGATTTACAATAGGACGGTTAAAAGCCCACCTTTCTTGAAAGGATTTCGTTAGTGTACTACACTTGTTAGAATGAGTACAAATGTTGACCTGACTGTATGCAATCTACTATTGTTGATTTACAGATCCATTAAATCTTTTTACAATAATATCACCTTAAGTGATTGATGAATACCTTTTCTCTTCTTTTCGGTAGCCTCTGTTCTGTTCTTGAAAACTAATTTGAATCTGTTTGTGTTCTTCTACATGAATTCTTTGTCTGGTCTTTAGTTTCTCTCCGTGGCTACTATCTTAATTGATCAACTTCTTTTTCATTATGGATTGAGCATCTATTTATACAAGTATTTGACCTATCTTGGAATTCACGTATTACAATGTTAACTCTCAGACCCAAGGTTTACAACTTGACCTTGATCTTTATTTTGCATTTTTTAAAATAGTAAAAGTAATTAAAACAATAACAATTACATTGCTTCCTCCACACATAATGGATTTAAAAGAAAATCAAGAAGTTATAAATACAAATTCAGGGATTTATTTGACGTGGAAAGTCAGATCCACTTTTTGCGGGATGTAACTGACTGTCGGTTCTTGGTTTTTGGTTAGAACTTGTAGTCTGTCGGTGTTCCTTAACTAAATTGTTCGTCGGGTTCCCTGGATCTATTGGGTTCCTCTCTTTGTTGTTCCGTCGGGTAGCACTATTGTTACTCGTCAGGTATCTTTTACCTTTTTGTCGTCGAATAACACTTAACAGTGTTTGTCAGGTAACCTTGTCGTCAGATAGTGTTGTGCCCTGTCTATTAGTGTAGAGTAAACCGATGGTGCAGATCATGTTTTTCTCTAAGTATACTAATGGAAAAATATAATGCCTTCATTTTCTACCATTAATATGTTTGTTTTATATTAGGCATTTTCTCCAATTTGCAAAATATTGGCTTGGAATTGCATATCTATTATGGAGTAACTATCAGTAGGGGTGTATAATATTATGTCTTCCCTTTAAACTTAGATGGAAAGATTGCTTGTATATTCTTTTTTCTCTCTCTTGTCTAAGCATCTACTTTCCTTAGTATAGTGGCATTTGTTTATCATGTGACATTATTTTCCTATAAATAATTGATCATTTTGGTTTTGGTTTCTCTTTTATATAAGAGGTGTGTATCCTTGATCACAACCTCTTCTTTATTTGCAAAACTATGTTCATTCTAAACAAATGCCCTTACTATGTGTTTCAAATTTTGTCATCCTTCATCAAGAATCCCTTTTTCACCTAGCAATAGGGGGCTAAATGGGTGCATTCTTTTTCTTCTCCCCCTTTTTGTCTTGAAGATGTTATGTTTTCTCAAACACTCCTCTTAAAGGTATATGTATTTCTGCCAAGATCTCTTCCTTTCAAAGGGTCTCTTCCCACGAGAGGAATATCCTTTCACGACTATCTATTTTCTTATCTCATAAGAGTGATCACTCTTAGCTAAGTTCATGGCATATATTATTGTCTTACAAATATCTTATTGTTGTTGGAAGTAGGTATCCTTTATTCTATCCTTATGGTGTATCCTACATTTCCATAATAAGGAGGGGGGCATACATACAACCTCCCATGTGCATTACATGTATTTTTTGTTCTTTGATCCATAGATTGACCACTTTTCACGGATTTACATGGCTTTTCCATAAGGTTAATCCCTAGACATGGATTCATATGGAATTTACATAAAACTAATCCCTAGAAACATATCCATATAGATGTTAGAGTAGTCGAGTGTTGCTAATAATTAAATCAGTTAATTATTAGTTATCTACTCTTAGGTTAAGTTAGACTTAGGCAACTTTCTATTTTCTGAGAGTTTCCTTTTTAGGGCTTCGGTATCCTTTATAAGGAATCACCGCTTAGTTTTCTTTACAGAGTTTTGTATTCAATATTGTTGTTAATAGAAATTATTCTTTTCAACATGGATATCTCTTCTCTCTCATTTTGGCCGCCATAGCTGGATCCTTCTATCTTCTGTCTTTTGCTTCTGTTTATGTAATAGCTATGCATGCAGGTGTTCTTGGGAAGATTGCAATTTAGCAATCCTAACATGGTATCAGAGCCACTCTACAACTGGTTGTTCATTCTTTGTTGAAGTAGCGAGGGTTTGAAGCTTTCAGAGGCTTTTTCGGCATTTGTTTATTGGTTCTGGGGGGTCTCTATTTTTGGAGGCATTTTGGGCCCAAACGGACACTGCCATTGCGTCCAGAAGGCCCAAAAACCCCATAATCCATATAATATTCATCCATTTTGGACACAGGGGCCTCTGGAGAATTTTTTTCAGCCTCCCAGGGCCGTACGGGCTCAAAAACCGAGGTCAAATTTCAAAAAAATTCAAAAAAACTGCTTTTTATGTGGTTTTTCGCATTTTTTAAAGCACTGCCGGTGGAATCTCTCAGCACCGCCCGCACTCCGCCCAGCGGGCACCGCGCCACCCGCGGTCCGCTGGGGCGTCACCACCCGCCACCGCCCTGCAGTGTCTCGCCGGCCCCACGGCCCCGCCGCCCGCCGGCCCGCCGGCCGCTCCGCTCCCCGCCGTCCGCTCTATAGTTCCACCGCTCCTCTGCCTACGCCGCCCCAGCGGCCCCCGAACCCGCCACCGCCGCCTGGCTCGCCACCCCCGCGCCGCCCGGGGGACTGTTTAGCCCCCGGGGGCTATATGCACCTGCGGGTGGTCATATGGGTGACCGAGAGCCCGGGTTAAGCCCCCGGCGCGTGCCATGCGCCCGAGGGCCCAAATTTTTTAGCCCTTGGGGCTCTGTTTTGAGGTTTTTTGGCATTTTCGGGGTACCTGGGCTTTTTTCACTCTACAGGGAGCATACGGGGGTCTTTTTTTGACTTCTATATATCGTCGGAAAGCTCTTTCCGAGAAATTTATGATGGTGGAGGTTAGGGTTTTTGATTCTATCGTTTTGATAGTGATTTTTGCTGTTGAAGTCCGATGTCTCTTTTTGCCTTCCGGGAGTCATATCTGGCTCATCCGGACTCCTTTTTCGGCAAACGAGATATCGTCGGAAAGATGATTCAGTGTGCTATTTAGTGGCAGAGGTATTTCTTCCAGATTCTACTCCAATTTTTCACTCCTCCAAGTTTTACAGTTTATGCACTCTGGTGGTGTGCTTGGTTCTACAGGTCCGGGGATCTCTTCTTCTGGTTTCATAGTTCACTCTTCTTTCTGACTTCTGAGCTTGCATGTTCTTTCTATTGCATCATTGTTCTATAAACACACTGAGATAAAGTGCCTTCTTCTACTTTTTTGGATCTTGTACACCTGGTTCGGTTGATGTACTCGCACTCTGTTATAAAGTGCCATGGGGGGATTATGATGCATTTTCCGCTTTAGGCGCATCCACTTTTGTCAAGTGAGCATACCTTCCACGAAATTAGCCCATGTATTCTGTGTCTGTGACACCGCCCTTTATCATGTGTGTGTGCTTCTGTTACACTGTTGGTGTTCCTGGTTCTTCTTCTGTAGCTATTTCTGGTACTGCATTTCAGTGTTCCTGTCACCTTTCCCAGTTCAGCATTATGGGGGGGTTCACCTGTTGGTTCTATTGCTTCTTGGTTCGATTGATCAGCTCTTAAGACACTTGTCTTCTCTACCTGGTCATGCACTTCAGTGGGGGTTCCAGCAGTATCTTCTGACAGAGTTTTCAGACATGCTTCAGAGATGCTCCTTGCTCTATTCTTGTTCCTTTCTCTGGGACACCTTTTTCTCTAGATTGAAGGTTTTCTTCATCTAGTTTGCTTTATGTTTTGGGTTCCTGATCAGGCCTAGTTCCGGGACCCATCTTTCCTGCTTTCTGCAGTAGTTTAGCTTTTTTTTGCTTGTCCCTAAGTTACACTTAAGGGGGGGTGTTAGAGTAGTCGAGTGTTGCTAATAATTAAATCAGTTAATTATTAGTTATCTACTCTTAGCTTAAGTTAGACTTAGGCAACTTTCTATTTTCTGAGAGTTTCCTTTTTAGGGCTTCGGTATCCTTTATAAGGAATCACCGCTTAGTTTTCTTTACAGATTTTTGTATTCAATATTGTTGTTAATAGAAATTATTCTTTTCAACATGGATATCTCTTCTCTCTCATTTTGGCCGCCATAGATGGATCCTTCTATCTTCTGTCTTTTGCTTATGTTTATGTAATAGCTATGCATGCAGGTGTTCTTGGGAAGATTACAGTTTAGCAATCCTAACAATAGAGACTATGGTATCCATAAGAATGATCCCCCTAAAGTCACTCCGTGCGCAAAACATTTTCAAGTCACTCCATGCGCAAAATATGTCAAGGTAAGAGTTGACTAACATAACATAATTTTCTAGACTATCAATTCTCCTTCTTCTCTCTTCACTCTCATGGTTATCCCAGTAGGTTATACCATGGAGTCATTATCATCTTTCCCAATGCTCTTGTTCTTCCTATGTGATCACTTTTGCTCTTGCAATAGCTTTTCAGACATGATATTAGTGAATGCGACATTTCTGATCAAGGTATTTTTCACTAGTTGATTTGGAGTTTTATTTTTAGTACTAACCCCTTTTGTGTGTTCTGTCTTTTATCTTTGCTTTTACTTTTCTTTTTTTTTCATGCCCTTGTGCATGGATGTGGAGTTAAGATCCTTGGTTTGGTGGATTACGTCCTTGAACTTAGTGTTGTCTTACCTCTTTGTAATTCACTTATCATCTCTCTCTCATCATTCTTTCTTTCTCTTTCTTTACAGTGAGAATGAACTTTTTGTTAAGTTTTAGGATAGCTGCAAATGTAATAGCACTCTATTTTGTATGTATTTTTCAAATGCAACAATCTCTCTTTCATTTATATTAGGAATGAGGCTAGGAGAGACATGTCTATTCATTATTATTTATAAGAAAGGACATGTCTCTTCCTATTAATCATAATTTAATCAATCATATAATGTTTCATCAATCAATTATTAATTAAGAATAATATGATAATTTAATATTGAATATTAAATTTTCATATGATTAATAATAATATAACATATATAATATATTATTATTAATCAACATGTATTATATATATTCTAATGATCATACGATTAAAGCTACAAACATTAACACTCCCTCTTAGCTAGGGAGGATGATCAAACAGAATGTGTAGTGGTCTCCTATGTCAACACTTATGACCCTCACTATAGCTATACAAAACATCAACACTCCCTCTTACCTAGGGAGGATAAGTCAATCCAATGTCAACACTTATATAACACTTGATAACATCAATCATATGATGGAAGCAATAAAAGTATCATCCTCATGATGTAACCAATAGAAACATAATCTCAAGATGTGGATTGCCTCCATCGGCGATTCTATCCACAAGCTCTTGTGTGGATTGCCTTCATCGGCGATTCTATCCACAAACTCACGAGCTTTAGAGTGGATTGCCTCCATCGGTGATTCTATCCACAAGCTCTCGTGTGGATTGCCTCCATCGGTGATTCTTTCCACAAACTCATGAGCTTTAATGTGGATTGCCTCAATTGGCGATTCTATCCATAAGTTCCCAGGTGGATTGCCTCAATCAGCGATTCTATCCACAAGCTCTCATGTGGATTGCCTCCATCGGCGATTCTATCAACAAACTCACAAGCTTTAATGTGGATTGCCTCAATCGGCGATTCTATCCACAAGTTCCTGGGTGGATTGCCTCAATCGGCGATTCTATCCACAAGTTCCTGGGTGGATTGCCTCAATCGGCGATTCTATCCACAAGCTCTTGTGTGGATTTCCTCCATCGGTGATTCTATCCACAAACTCATGAGCTTTAATGTGGATTGCCTCAATCAGCGATTCTATCCACAAGTTCTCGGGTGGATTGCCTCAATCGGCGATTCTATCCACAAGCTCTCGTGTGGATTGCCTCCGTCGGCGGTTCTATCCACAAACTCATGAGCTTTAATGTGGATTGCCTCAATCGGCGATTCTATCCACAAGTTCTATCTATTATGATTTGTTTCAGCCATCACAAGATGTCTATCACAATAGAAGGTAAAGTTATT
>MU226448.1:351062-368448 GCA_018584345.1 Thuja plicata
CTATTCATTATTATTTATAAGAAAGGACATGCCTCTTCCTATTAATCATAATTTAATCAATCATATAATGTTTCATCAATCAATTATTAATTAAGAATAATATAATAATTTAATATTGAATATTAAACTTTCATATGATTAATAATAATATAACATATATAATATATTATTATTAATCAACATGTATTATATATTCTAATGATCATACGACTGAAGCTACAAACATTAACACTTTTCTCATACTCCCGCTAAAGTAGGGGCTAAATGTACCATCCTAAAAAGTAAGCACTTAATTTGTACTCATTTTGAGACCATTTTGAGCCTACTTTAGTGGGTTTCTTATGGTAGGACATCATATTGCACTTAAATGCATATTCAATTCAGATATAGGTCCTCTTTCTCTTTCAATTTTACTTGAACTAAAGGTTGGCTCTAATTTCTATGCATATTTTCTAATTTTCCCTCCATTCACATGATTCATCTACCACTTGGGTCATTTACATGCTTCGGGATTTACCCTGATTTATCGACAAACTGAGATTTTCAAACCTCCTTCGCACACAACCCTCGGTCCTGGACAAGGTCGACCCAATTCAGCCTAGTACTAGGGCATTGAAACTTAATGGGTTCTAGGCCCGATGAAGGGATATTTATCCTAGTCACTTAATTGAGGCCGACTTTGTAAATTTGAGCCCTGAAATGTGTTAAAAGGAAGTGTGTTTCTCTCATTTTCACATCATGATTTTATTGAGCAAGATATTGTGCATTCAAGCTATTCAAGTGCAAGAAAGCATCCATTGAACGCATCCATTATCAAACATAAAAGGAATTTCCTTTCATAGATATATCTATTTTCCCTAGTTAAGGTCAAGCAAAGGAGTTTTGACATCAAGGAAGGAGATCCACTTTTATCCATCAAGTCTTCTCTCTTCTTCAATTCAACAATGAGATGAATTACAACATCTACTACATGAGGTTTTTTTCTTACATGATTTCCTTTGAGTTTTAGTGTTGATTCAAAGCTATTGCATCAACATTCTTGATCACATATTTAAAGACAATTGCATCTACATGGTATGATATATTCCATTATTTAGATCTAATCTCTCCTACATGTCAGTATTTTTTCAATTACATTTATTTCAATTCAAGGTTGATTTCTATACAGGGGTTTGACTTAGACAAACCCCTCCCCCAACCTTCATTCCCTTCTTTTCTGTGTGTAGGAATAGATTCTCAGAGTTTCAAATCTAGATTTTGGGAGTCTTAGAACCAATGACAGATCCTTTACATATATCATTAGATTTTGAGCCTCTAGGACTAGGTTGACTTTCTTGGACAAGGTCGACTTTGTTCAACATAGTCCTTTGGATCCAAAAGTTTCATAGCCAGGAGTTACAGGTCTCAGAGTGCTAGATGCAGAACCATTTCTTATTCTGACAGTTTTGTGACAATCAATTCCAGATCTGAAAGTTCATTCCTCTTCTCTTCATTTCAAGATAAGTTCATTCTTCCCATTTATTTATCATTTATCATATTTACATATCATTAATCATCTTTATCATAAGGAATTGCCAAAAATCCCCCACATTTGTGTGGATCATGAATTTGCATCCTTATTCTCTTGGTTGTGCTAATTGGATCCACCTTGGTGGGATTTTTGTATCCTAAAGTATGTGAAACTTGGTAGTCTACCATTGATCACCATTTTCTACATCATTATAATATCAAGAAATCTAAATTGTCAAACTATACAATTTGTGTTACAACTAGCGGTTGTTGTTGCACCAAAAGATCAACCTATTCATACCTGATACAACCACTAGACATATAGAAGACACATGAGGCAGTTAAGCCATGCCGAACCACCACTGCATTGAACAACCAAGGAGACCAAGGGCGCAATTAGTCTTTCTCACCATTGTAACAATCCCCCCAGCGTAAACGCGAGGTTTGAACTTATCACCAAGTTTTTATACCACTTGTTACAACTAGAGGTTGTCGTTGCACCAAAAGATTGACCTATTAATGCCTGATACAACCACTAGACATATAGAAGACATGGGAGGTGGGTAAGCAATGTCATGAACCATTGCTGTGCTGAACAACCAAGGAGACCAAGGGCACAATTAGTCTTGCTCACCATTGTAACAATTGGTTTTTGTATTACAACATAGGTATTTGATAAATTAACATCTCAGTTATTTAATCTTGGGAGTATTGGTTTGTTTGAAAAAACACACTTAGATACAAATAAGAACACTTGGATTCAAAGTGTCTAACAGAATGACAATACAATAAAATCATTAAATTCAAGAATATGAAGGCTAAATAAATCAAGGGATATTACAGTAGTATCAGAGCTTGGATCTTTTCATCCTTTGGTTTATTTCAATCTTGTCCATGCAACCAAATGATAGAGGAAGGAGGTATTATTAGCGAGAATCAAAGAGTTCTTGGTGACCCCCTCAAGTTATTGAAGGGGAAACAATGCTGAGAATCTTAGGTATTAATCAAAGTTAATATTCCAACTTTGATAATATGGGAAATATGAGAGGCAAAAATCCACCATGAGATGATGACAGCGAAGCTAGAGATATTATGAGAGGTATGCAAGTAGGGAAGTAACATGTAGCCAATATTTTACAACAACTAATAGTTGTCAATCAATAGTTGAGCATGAGACGTAGGAGACAACAACATAGTCAAGAAGAGGATGATAATAGGGTTGGTTATCCACATGGAGAGAGGCCTCCTACACACACTATAGATAGACCTTTGATGCAAACTTTTCTAGCTATAAACGAAGAAGAAGAGGTAGATAATGTTGATGAATACATATCATTTTAAAATAATGTGATGACCATGCATGATGAGTGAATTACTCTACCACATGTTTGGGTAGATTTTACCTTCACTCAATATATGAGACAATGAAGGGAAAGTAGGACAAAAATTCGAGAAAGGAGGCCAAGGCAACAAAAGAAAGACCTTAAGAAAGTTACCAACAAATACACTCTTCCCACATTTGATGGAAGTTGAAAGACAAGAGCAAGGGGATGGATTTAAAAAATGGACACCTTCTTGACCCTTAAACCAATGAAGGAAATAGATGCAATTAAATTTGCAACCATGCATTTAGAGGCTATATCTTATGATTGGTGGCACCATGGTTTAGTGACACAAGACCATGGTTTGATACATTCTTATGAATATTTTAGCACCAAGTTGATTACAAGATTTGATAATAAGGATGTAGAGGTGTAATATAGAGAATTCACACAATTGAAGCAATGTTAGATCCTTGGATTCCTATATCAATTAATTTCAAAGGATTAATGTTATGGTTCCAAATATTAATGAAAGAAGGAATATTATGGTTTTAATTGAAGGATTGCATGATAAAATTAAAGAACTTGTTAAAGTTCTTGAGCCTAGTTCACTTCAAGATACTATAAAAACAACATTAGACCTTGATACCTCATATGGTTCATATAAACCACCTAAAAAAAAATTCAAAAGCTCAATACCAAATAAGAAATCTTACAATTAGTCCAAGAACATGCCTCCCAAGATGGACTTCAACACAAGGAATGAGCTGAGAATGAATAAATTATGTTTCACATGCAAAGAGCCTTGGACACCCAAGCATAGGTGTCTTGTGAAAGGAAAAATACACCACATAGAGATCACTTCTCATGTTGAAGAGGAGCATATTGATGACAACAAATTAGAGGACAACAATAATGATGAGTACCATAAGTAGCCACAATTAAATTTGGTTTAAGACAAGATAATTGATCAACCTAAGGTTACCATTACTACATTTTTAAGAGTAACTTGGTACCATCCTTGATTAAAGGGAATTCTTAAGGGGAAACTAATGGGTTTTTGTGGATACTGGTGTTATACACAACTTCATTAATGAGGTTAGTTGTGAAGCATGGATTACATGTTGAGAAAATCTCAATTTTTGGCGTGATAGTTGCAAGTGGTAATACCTTGAGTTGCACTTGGAGACTTCCTCAAATTAGAATTTAGTTAGATGACTATACATTGACTGATAATTTCTATGTGATCAAGATAGAAAAACTAGATGTGATTCTAGGCATGCAATGGTTGTAAACTATTAGTAGATACATATTAGATCACCCCAAGATGCATTTGGAGTTCATCGCTAATGGGAAGAGGAGAGTGTTGAAGACCTTATCAGATGGAAAAACTAGAGTAGTGTTAGCATATAGGATGGAAGTTAAGTTTGCAAGTGCTTATATCAATAAAGATGAATCCTTTTCTACCCATTGATCGGTTTGATAAATATGAAAATGAAGTGGCTCCTTCATTTGTTGATAAAAGAAGGGAGTGCAAGAGTTTCTTGGTAGGTGACTTAGAGGTTATGATTATGTAGTGTCTCTCCTATTTTCTTTCCGCTTTATGACCCTTGGATGGGAATGTGATGTTTGGATTATGTTGGACCTTTTCGTAACGTTGTTTTTTGATCATTTGGATTATGTATTAGTATTAGAATGTTTGATATGAATCTAGCCATTTTTATACCCCAGTTGTACCCTGGATGATTAAATTGATATTGATAGAAAATAATACATGTGGGTTCAGTAAAGGTACTACATGTGAAATAGTTCTACAGTATTTTATGATTATGTGCTCCAGCATAGATGTTATGGTATCCTTGTGACATTTCAGATGGATTTCATGATGATGTTAGCATTTATTAACGAATGGAATGATTTATGGTATCAATGGTTAACCATGTTAATGCTAACTAGTGATCTTTGATGATATTTTATGTTGTAGCTAATGATTAGTAACACTCAGCATGATGGCCTTAGTAAGGCTATGGTTTTTACTATCACCATAGTTAAATGGTAAGCAATGTAAGTTGATGATATCTCTTGATATATCATGTTATTTAAATATTGTGGTTGGTTATTATTGTTAATAAATGATTAAACGATGTTATTGAGGATGCCCTGGCATCATGGACATGATTATGATGATGATCCATGATGTATGTATATTAGGTGGAACGAAGTTGTAGTTACTTTCTTGTGAGGCCCACACGATGTCTCGTTCCCTTCCTTTTCTTGTTTTTGGTCGACATGGTATATATATGTGCTTTGAATATTGTTCTAAAGTGGATAGGTACCAGGTATCATCTTCACATGGCTTCACAGGTCAGATTATGCCTACTTATATTATCCTCGACAGTGGATATATTGGAGATAGTCATGTGGCCAATTGCTTCCCCTAGCCCAGTTTCCATTCCTAGTATTGGGCGACAATTGTTGTGAGGTTTATATCTACCCACTGGTTACCACATGGTAATGTTCGGCTATCCTGGATTGTGTGTTGAGACCAGTGGCTGTGTGTTGTATTTTCTTGTTGGTCGTTGTGGTTGTCAAAAATGCATAAGTTAAAATGGAATTTATATTTAATTTAATTGATAAAGTCACCAGTTATTATTTCATTAATTAATGTCATTGTTGATAATTATTTTTTGCGCATTTTATTGAGGGTTATGATTTTATTATTATTGTGGGCTTATATATTTTAAAAGTTCATTGTTCAGCTTGTTATTTGGGAAAATACAATATTTAATTTTTAATTCTTTTATTTTGGTTTAGCTCCAAAAAGCGACTTTAAAAAGAGAGATTTCATTTTGGGGGAGTTCATTTTCTTGCCCTTTTGCTCAAATAGTTTTGGATGGAAACTTGTTTAGTTTGTTGGAAGAGATTTCTTGGGATGCTTTTTGTGGGCATTGGCTCAAAGGATTTGTGGGAGAAATTTCTACTTGCGGGCAAAATTTCACCTCTTCTCTTGGTATGTGTGAAGTTCTCTTCATTTTTGGAGATTTTCATCAATATTGAGGTAGGATCTTTGTTTCCCCTCTTGTTGATCATTATAATTGTTTTCTATTGTTTGAAAATGGCTATTGGGCTATTGCTATGCAATCCTGTGGATTCAAATAGCTCTTTCATTGTTTGTTTGAATTATATGAACATAAAATTGGGAAATGAGGGTTTATATGGGTAATGTTGCCCAAATCTTCATGGATGCCTGGATTTGAAATATTATTACATTTTTGGGATTTTGGGTGGTTATAGACCAATGGTTTTTCCTACTTTCCTTATTTGTTAAGTTTGAAAATTGAAGCTTTTTGGAGGTTCATCAATGGTGGATGGCCTCCATGACTGGTTTTTATGCCAATTGGACATTTGATGAAAGTTGGAATTTTTGGGTTTGAATGTGATTTTATTTTTTGGAATTATGATAATATATGGGAAATTGCTATTATTAGATTGATTTGAGTTTATTTCTTGGCATTGTGACCAATTGAGTTGGATATGTATATTATGGATATTTTATTGTTTCCTCATGTTGCCCTCAGTGACCGGCCTTCTCATTGTGGTGATTGACTACCTTGCATGATGTCATTAATGTTGTTTGTGTGTGGGTATACCAGTCTCAAGATACCTTTATTGTTCTCCCAAGATTCCCTCATGTGGAGTTAACTTCTTGATGTGTTGAATGTCGCATGGTCTTGAGTAGTTGTATGCATTACGCACCCTCATGGCCATGATGTGATTGTAGTATCCTCTTGTGATGTGTTCTTGTGCATTGAGGTGTATTGGTGTATTGATGGTGTTGTAATTCAAGTTGCATGATTGGCCTTTGTGGGTGTGCTTGGGCCATATGGTTATCTCTAGGAGCAAGGTGGGGAGGGCCCGGGGGTTCCTCGTGGTCGGGTGGCATGACCATTAATCGTTGGGGACCAAAAAATAGGTATTCAAGCAGTCCAAGATTATATTCCATAACCTTTATTCTACCATGGTTTGATGTATATGTACTCTCTCTCTCTCTCTCTCATGTGTATTGATTGTATCCTTCTGTGATGTAAATGTTTATATGATGTGGCTTATGTATTCGAGTGATTAAAACCTCAATACTACTCCCCGGTGTGGAGCAAGCCTACATTTTAGTCGGACATTGGTGTCGGCAAGCCTCCCTTATGTTAGAACACAAATTAACCTCATACTGGAGCTTCAAACTTGACTTTCCCCAAAAGTGGGGTAGTGTATCACATCTGATAGGTGTTTCATTGCTTTTGGCCTGTATAGATCGTCTTTGTCCTATGAAACATCACTTTTGGCCTTTCTTTCATCACTTTTGACCCTTTATGCGCCGCATCTAAAGTGTCACTTTTGAAATAAGGGGTGATTCCTGAGGTCAAGTTGGAAATGTAATCTCAGTTTTAGATACACTTTATCTTCTAGAAGCCTTCTTAGTCATAACAGTCCAAATCCAGGATCCAGACGTTACATAAATTATAAAATTTAAGTATAAGCAAGGAATTTCTTATACTTTAAGTTACATTTTATGTAATACTTTTAGGATGTTTGAGAGTGGTTTCAGATTAATAGGAGTTGAAATAAATATTCTAGTTTTTGGGATATTCTACAAAATTTTAGACTTAGACAAAATTTAGGAATCAGTAGGTTTCCATCAGCATGATCCTCATATGGTGACTTGAGTGTATCTTTCCATTCTTTCTGAGTTATTAGATTCATCTTGGAACTCTTGTTTGTGTATCTTACTCTTCCGCTTGTGCATGATCGTTGAGGATCGTTGATTTTGTTCATTGTTTATATTTATGCATATAAATTTGGTTATCATTACACTAAGTCATGGATGTTTCATCTTATTGTTTCAAAAAAAAAAATTTAGTGCATATTTGACCCATTGTTTCCAAGGGTTCCTTGGCGAAGCATTACAGATTGATAGGATATGTGAATAGATGAATCATCTTGATGTTTCCATGAATGATCCTATAAGTTCTATTGAGCTTCCCAATGATGGTTCTTAAGATTCAAGAGTTAGACGTAATGTTTTTAATGTAGATTCATTCTACAAGAGGTTTGATATAATCTATCATGACATGGGTGATGTATTGAAGGATCAATCTAACCTTGAGGCATGTGATTGAGATACATGTATCTAATCGATGCTTGATAGAGAACGCACATCAAGGAAGAAAGAGGAGTTTGAGGATGTTGAGTACACAACACAAAGATATGAAACAAGTCCTAATTTCTTGATTTGTAATAGCAATACCTCATCTTTGTAGAATGATGAAGTTGTTACCCATACTCATGGAGATAACAATGTTAAGGAGTCACCTGATGTTGGTGCTCAAGTTTTGTGTGTTAAACATGAGGAATGTATTATGGATTCAAGCCGCAAAGGTTCTGATTTTGTATACCATACCATGGAAGATGTAAAGAGGACTCAAAACATGTGTGATGAGTGTTGTTGGCTGCCCAAGAAAAACAAAACCTACATCATACCAAGGAACATTTTAGTCATGGAAATCATGAGAGGTATAAAATACATCTTTTAGTGAGCCCATTGAAGGCTCAAACCGTAGATGAAGATGGGATAGTTGAGCAAGAGGAAGTCATTCATAATGTAGAATTGGTTGAGCCTTTCATCATACATGATGCGCTTGAGGAGTTATCTCTTTTAGAGGCTCACACATTATAACCTACATCTTCTAGACTAGCTTATGAAGGTTTACACATGAATGGTGGTATTGCTAATTCAAATTTTTCTGAGCATGTAGACACTCTTGGAGTAGTTATTGATACACTACTTCCTGGATCCTCAAAATACATATGGAGTTATTCTACTTTCAAGGTATGAGGTATGTGTGATCATTGTTCCTCATGTTGAGTGGTGTTTACTTGCAGCAGTTGATTAGAGGGATGTGTATCATCCTTTCCCTCATAGAGGTTGGCATAATGATGAGCTCTCATCATCCTTTGATATTAGAGGTACTTGTAGCTTATGCTAGAGTGAGGCTCTCAGTTGGATAGATGATGTTCTCATTTATGATAGCAACACATGGCAAATTGACTTGATTGATTATACACATAGGATGATTTGGGATATTGACATTCACATGATTGGTGCATTGTTTCTTATGGATTATGATGAGTTGCTTTACAACTTTGGACATGGTGATGTTTACATCAAATTCACACAATGGATTGGTGGAGCACTATTCCTGAGGTTGATATGGGATCTAGCTATTTGGTTCCAGCATGCAGGTATAAATTACTTGAGGGCAGGTGTAGATTACTTGAGGGTAAGCAATCTTCGAGAATGGAGGATTTTAATGTCCTCAAATTTTGGTGAAATGAATTAATTAAATTAATTATTCTAAATTTTTCCAGAAATAAAATAATAAAAGGACGAATTTCTTTTAATTAAAAGTGACTTAAATAAAATAAATATTATTAAAATGTCACTTTATTTAATAAAGTTCTCTAACTTATTCTAGAAGCTACATCATGAGGTGAGAATGGAAATTCTAGAAGGTTCATCAAATTGTTATAAAAGGAAGGGTTTGCAATGTATTTGACATGTTCAGATGTAATTTAATTTGATATGAATTTGTCTAATGCTTTGCATTAGCTGAATCTCTGAGGACAAAACCCTTCAACAATTATCAGAAGAGCTAGACGAAACACTAGTTCTTCTAAGGAGTGGATTTGTGACAGAGTTCACACTTGCGCAAATTTATGTAGTCTCTAATAGAGAAAAATTTGCAAAAAATAAAATCATTTGTAGTTAAAAGGTAACTTGTTTTAATCTTAAAAACATATATTTTGAATAGTATTAAATTGAGGAGATTATAAAGTCATTTGTAGTTAAAAGGTAACTTGTTTTAATCTTAAAAATGAGTATTATGAATAGTATTTAATTGAGGAGATTATTATTATTTGCAGATGGTGGGTATTCAATATATCTTCATTGGGCGAAGTCTTTATATTTAATGTATTGACCACTTGGTCAATTTTGTGAAAAATATAAGGGCCAGATTCAAAGAGGGACTTCTGAGATAACATAAGCTATGGGTCGAAGCTATTGAGGTCATGATTGATTAATCTTAAATTAATATTTCCAAAGTAATTAGATGAGTTGATTTATCACATATAGCCTAGTATATTGAAACAGTGACTTTGACAAGTTAATATAAGGAAATAATTATTGTGGACTGCCACAAATCATTTTGAGCTAGAGATAATTATACTTGGAGCTGCTTGCATGGAAGCTTCAATTTATTGAAGACGGGGCTTTGCATATGCCATGAGTCATTGTGGATATTTATTCAAAGAGTTTCAGGAGTTCATTAGTTGGCATTGATCAGTGAAAGGAGGTGTGGCTACAATATTGTGGCTTCTAAATATTTTGCCTGAGTTTGTTTCTATGGGTATCTTTGCATGGTTGTGGGAGCAGTTGAGCTTCCTAATTGTGGTTATGTTACTATGTGTAACATCTGCAACCTGAGTCCATAGTTGCATAGCACAACATGTATAAAGCATGTTTGCATGTGTATTAGGAATTTGTTGTTTTTAATTATGGGTGGACATCATTGCTAGGTGCTATTGTTATCAAACATAGTTGTCACATTATTTGTTGGACATGGATTAGAATTACACCCGGGTAAGATTGTGTAGTCATTGTTCTGGTATGTAACAAGTCCTTTCTTTAGAGCATTAGTCTAATCATTTGAGTATGATGAACATTGTCAACATGAGTTTTGTCAGTTTAGGACATTTGATTCTATAACATGAGACATTCCAATTTGTAGCTACCTTTTATAATATCAAGAAATCTAAATTGCCAAACTATCAATTGGTTGTTGTATTGTAACACAAGTGTTTGATAAATCACCCTCTTTCTTATTTAAGTTTGGGACTATTGGTTTGTTGCTTGAAAACAAACACACATAGAAACAAATAAGACAACTTGAATTCAAAGTGTTTGACTAAATGACAATACAATAAAATCAATAATTTCAAGAATATTAAGGCTAAATAAATCAGGTGATATTATAGTATATCTTTGGTTTGTGAGAATGAAAAACCTTGCAGGAGATATTCTATGTTGAGATATACAATCTAGAGAACACTTGTTGGTCTCATTTCAAGGTCAAATTTTGGAACTTTCAAAGTTTTTTTTCTTCATTATACCAAGGGTATCCCTGCAACCCAGCCCAATAGCCCAGCCTACCTTACCTTGGACTTACAAACTGCCAAGTTGGGGTATAGGAAGCGACAAGACGAGTCCTCTGGGGGAGATCCACAACCAACAAGCAGTCTCCCCTCTTAAACCCGGGAGGGAGTCGAACCCAAGACCACTAGGGAGAAAACCTATAGCCCAAGCCAACTCATCCACATGTGTGTGCTAGAATTTCAGAGCTTATTGTATATCATATTTAAAGAAAACGGATTTAGAGAAGATTATAGAGGGTTTCTTTCTATTTGCTAGTTATATCTTCTCCCTAGCTAGTCGTACCATTGCCAACTAGTGGTAATACTTCTTTGCCACGTGAGATTTTTAGGGCAGTCATTGAGGTTTGTAAGAGCTGGAATTTGCATTTATTAGAGTGTTTTGCTACTATTTGTCATTTCCAAACCTAGCAATCCAATTTGGAAGCATTTTGGCACCTTAAGAATGCATATTCCATAAGCAACTTTAGTTAATTCTTGGCTGCATTTTGTGGGTATGTGGAATTTGGATATATTATGTCAATTTATAAACTAGGTTGTCATTGTCTTTTTAGGAGTGTTATTTCTAAGTTTTTTTCATTCTTTTAAATTTGTAAATTTGTTGCAATATTATATTTTTATCTGCACTATTGTTGCCATTTTTTGTATTGCAAAAACAATTCAAAACAACTCAAAGATAATAAATAAAACAAAAAAAAAAAAGAGCATGAACAGGACTTCATATTACATAAAGCTTTACAAAATTTTACTTTCTTTATTGAATTTCATAGTAGGCAATAATTTTTTTATATGTGATAGTAGGTCTTACAAAGTATTATCAAGAAATCTTCATAATTAATATTTAAAATTGAAAACATAATTCATTTGGATTTTAAATTAGTTTTTGATAATTTTCAACTATACAACATTTCATATTGTACAAATATGATTCTGAAGCCATGTCAATGAATTTTACTGGAATGAAAGTATTTATATTTGCAATTTTTGTTGTTCATGCTCATTATTTTCAGATTGTTCACTTCATCTACAGTAACTATCATCCATCATTATATTCAATTTGGACCTTCAACTTCATTTAATTAACATATTGTATTTCTATATTTATATTGACATAATATTTCATTTAATGCAATATTAAAAACATTCTTTAATTTCCTATCAGCAACAGTCATTGGAAGGAAAACAAGGGTTGCACGCAGCTGGAGTCCCTGCCTAATGTAATGAAGTAGGAGAAAGTGTACATGTTTGATTGATAGTTCCTTAGTGAAAGAGAAATATATTTTGACTGATAATTCCTTAGTGAAAGAGAAATATATTTTGATTGAGGGTTCAACGAATGTGTAGAACTAGTAAAGAAAATTACAAACAAGACAACTCAAAATGAAACCAGAAATGGGGAGGATATTTCATGGACGTTGATTCTACTCATATACAAATGGTGGTTCATTCTGGGTTATGTTCAAATCTTAAGCAAAATACATAATACATAATTGACCCAAGTTTGGTGTGCAAATAGTTTTATCTAGCCGTGAATCCTCTTTTCTTGTTTGAGGTTGGAGAAGTCACCCAATCAACACATTCCATTTTAAATGTAGATGCGAAGGTAGGAAAAACTCCATATGTGATGGAAGTTGTGAATACCCATCTAGCGGTCAAGTTTAGAACTAATATAGTGTTGGTGAACAGATTTGTCTCCTTCACAAATGCTCACAAGCTTAACTCTATCACCCTTTCTTAGAGACAAACAATCCACAACAGTTGGATAAGTGTATGGTAATCACTTCCCTCTGAATTTTTAAGAGGTATAGCTCCCTCAAAAGATATTCAAGGAATGAAATTACTGGTATGCCTTTAACTAGAATGCATGGAAGGCGAGCAACCATCTATCCATAAACATGGGATAGATGTGACAATTTACAAATAAGTAAGCAGGAACTGAAAACACAAAGATTCCCATTTCAACATTCAAATCAAAAGACCAGGGGAAAGATCAAAACTCTATTTCAGATTTTGTGTGACACATGAAACTCACAGACTTCTTTGAACACACCAATACATTTTAATGGACAGTAATTTATCAAAAATAATTGACACAAAGTTCAATGACAATGTAAATTAATATATTCAAACTCAAAGATTTAAAACATACTGCATCTATCTTCTGATAAAGAATGATAGTCAAAAGATTGTCATTCCCATCCACACTGAAAATTAAATCTGAAAATAAAACATACTATATCCTCCCCTCTGTTACAATAAAATTCAGAAAATGTTTTCCTCCCCTTCATTTAGCAGCACCCACTCCAGAAAAAGAAGAACCCTGCTTTCTTGAAAATCATTCCATAAATAATTCTCAATGAGATGATTATTCAGTTACATAACTGAATCTTGAAAGGATTATAATTAATCTTTATTTCTGCTTTTCATCTCTCGATAAAATTCCCACCTCTATATTTTTATATCTTTATAAACTATTAATTAAGAAGTTTATAAGGATATTTTTTAACACATTTAATTGACATTTGGACAAGTGACATATAATGTGTCAACCCAAAATGAAAATACTCTTTTTGTTGGGCGGACATAAAACATTTACTAGCAGTTTGGTGATGCTATATTCTGTTGTTTGTATCTCGCAAACCAAAACTTAATTTCAAAATTGCTCCAGTGAGAATCTGAAGAATTAGGTTACGCAACACATCCGAAACTGAGCACGATCCAACGGTGGAAACAAAAGATATGCTTCTAGAATTGAGAATGTTTTTCCGAGACACTCAATTCATGATTACGGGTTGCATTGAAAAATTATAAACATTAGCTTGTAGAGACTATTTGAATCCTTCCCTTTGTGGTTATGAAGATATGTAAAATGGTGTGCATATATCTTGTGTGTTTTCCCATACATACATAACAAGTCAGCATGAGTCTTCATACGACTGCAAAAACCATAGAAATCCAACTTGGGCGCATTCTTCGTATTTGATCTGAAGTGAATATCTTAATTGCAATTGAAACTATGAGAGACAAGTCCCCATCCCAAGATTAGATACACTCTAATAGAATTGTGGAACTTTTGGAGTTGTCCTCAAAATTTCAAAGAGATCGAGGTTCGCAAATCACATAGAGGAAACAACTCTCGACAGTTTCAGGAATACTAAATGCAGAGAAATGTGTCACATGAGATTGATGTTGGAGGGGAAGGGAAGTCATTGATCATGCACGGAGCTTCACAATTTGCACTTTGAATTTTCTTTTAGACGTGTACCTCTGAAACCATCAATCTCTGCAAAATTGCTGAGCACATTGAACTTGATTGAAATCTTGAACTATTGAGCCTCTCAAACCAATTTGAACCTACGAACTGCCTGAACCACTTTGAACCAATTTGAACCATGCTCAAAGGGGTTCAAAGATTTATGCTTCCACTTATCAACATTAACACATGGATTTGGAGGGAAGATGCATGCCAAAGTGAAACATGTTTGTGGAGACAAACTGATTTCAAAATTTTTAATCAGGGACCATTAGTGGCCAACAACTGGCTCTACTAGGGGACTGCTTTTGATGCAAAAGCAGAGAACTCCAACATCTCTGGTACGGGAAATCAGTGCCAAGAGTCATTGGGCAATAGAGTCTCAGAAAATGGAGTGCAGGGAGCTGCTTTCATACAGGTGGAGGGGAGTAGGGAAACGACAAACCAAACACCTAGACTAGCAACAAGCTGAAACAAAGCGGACTGAACTATGCACAGCAAAAACTTGCAAAGCAAGAACACATTTACAAACATATACATAGGTAGGAAGATCCTACCACAACACCAGAAATAGAAACACTTACACAAAACAATCCACCGGTTGAGAAAAGTATGAGCCCCTCCTGAATAATGACCTTTGCTTAGCTGAATTAACCCATAGCAGCCGCCACTTGATGATCTCTTCAGTGTTGAAAGCCGGACTAATGGTATACAAGGATTTTTTGAGAAAACACTCATAACCAAAGAGCCAAATCTCGTCATAAATCTCTGATTTTCTAATGCCTCCTGCACAGTATTTCTCAAATAATTTTCTATTCCTTGCTGAAAAAAATAATTCTCAAGAATTTCTAAAGGAAAGGATGCACAATTTTCATAATCACTATTGTTAAGACCATCATCCCTAACATAATTTTCAGTATTTGGATAAATCTTGGAATAGAGTGACATTTCATCCAGCATAGGATCAATTCTAGCAGAAATATTTTATTTATCTCTATCACACATAAAATCTTTATCAAACATATAATGCATGCCAACTGTTCTTTTATCCAACACACCATTGTATTCTTCAGCCCCAATTTTATAAATTAAGTCAGCAGCATCAAACCCATGAAAATGGAATGGAGATTTTTTAATCAGCATGATATTTTCTGTATGAGTTAAATCAATACCTGGGTTATTTGCAGAAAATCCCCCTTGTTCAATAGATGGTAGGAATTGGCATATGATTTCTTTCTGGCAAAGAAGAGTGTTGTCCAAACCAACCAACTATTCATAAGGCTACAATACTTCAGCTGGGCTATCATTTTGCTGCAAATTTACTTCAAGATTTCCTTTTTTAAACAGATTTTTAGAATGAGAAAGATCTTTTTCAAAACACGGTGTCACTTTATCATCAACACAAGCTCCATTAGGGAAGCATAATATTGCTTCACTTTCAAAATGAAAAGATTCTACAATGGGTTGATTGCAAATTTTCAGACATAAAGGGTCATGTTTATTCATCTTTTCAACAAAACTAAAAGTCTCATACTATGGTTGCACACAAATCTGAAAATATTCATTTTAAAACCTTTGGGAACAGGACGACTTTTCATACCACTAAAATCAAAAGTTTCTACCTCGGGAGTTAAGAAAGATTCCAACAAAACTTTGTTATTTAAGCTCTCGAGTTCTTCGGTGTCATCTTGGTCATTCTTTCTTGCCGGTGTTTGATCTTCTTGAGGCTGAATGGTTACCAGTTGAGCTTCTTGCTCACTCAAGACTGGGTAGTTACATGAGATGAAATAAGAAGAAATAACTGAAGCTTCCTCGTCATCAACTGTTAGTTCTTCTTTCAGCCTGGATACTTTTCTTTCATATTCTTGCAAATCTTTTAATTTATGATACCTTGGACAGAGACTTCTCCACAAAAGAGTACTTGCATGATCATCTTCCATGTTGATGTTATTTCTGCCAGCCCGAGAGATGCTTTCTTTGAAACTATCCAAGAACTCATGCAACACTTTGTCATCTGTCTTATAGATTTCCATGAAAGACAGATTAGGTCTTGTCTTTTTTATGATCTTTATATTCGGCATGGTCATCTATAGAGTCACCAATCTCCTGTAAATAGAGATAATACACAAACTGAGAAAACAAATTAGGTGTTGATCTTCACTTGTGTTTTCCCAAAAGAGTCGCCAAAAATCTGTTAGTGAACATGTTTGTCTTCTGACAAAAACCTTTTAAAATGACTCTTGAATGCCCAAACCAAGAAGACACAATCTGCAACTAACAGTTGGGTAACTTACAATTGAAATGTGTAAGTACCCTCTGAATTTTGTTATGAAGGTACAACTCCCTCCGTCTGATATGGAATGAATTTTATATCACTGATATGTTTTTCATCAGAAAGCATCAAAGGCATCAACATCTACCCATAACCATGATGTAGATGCGAAGGGATTTAAATACATAAACAAAATGAATATGGAAAATAGATACAAAGCCTACTTCCCTCACATTCACATTTGGGAACTAATCAAACCAAGAAGCATATATTCTTCCCAAAGATGATTAAATCTCAAATCAAAGTTCCAAAATTTAATATATGCATAATTGGATGAATAAACATGATGCTGAAAATAATTCCTACGAGACAAAGCTCAATGAAATCAGAAGAAAATGATAATGAGATTGAAGTACACAAACACTCCCTTCATTTTTTCAACATCCACAACAAACTGTTCATTACATATGTGTGGAAAGAAAAATATGCTTTCTCCTCTACTTAATAAATCAGAAAATTGGCCCTCTTTCTATAGCACAAAGACTACTCAGAAAAGGAACCTTTTGATTACAATATTCAAACTCCAGAAACCTTCTTCCCATAGCCCCAAAGACTCCCCTTCCAATCTTAAAAACAACCTTCTTATTAAAATATGCTTTCTCCTCTACTTAATAAATCAGAAAATTGGCCCTCTTTCTATAGCACAAAGACTACTCAGAAAAAGAACCTTTTGATTACAATATTCAAACTCCAGAAACCTTCTTC
>MU226448.1:368498-388305 GCA_018584345.1 Thuja plicata
ACTTAATAAATCAGAAAATTGGCCCTCTTTCTATAGCACAAAGACTACTCAGAAAAAGAACCTTTTGATTACAATATTCAAACTCCAGAAACCTTCTTCCCATAGCCCCAAAGACTCCCCTTCCAATATTTTTTTACCATCTTCAAAATAGCTTTCACAGGGACATCATTCAGTTTTTATAACTGAATCTTGAAATGAAATAATAATAGTAATCCACGTAATATTTGGTCTTCTTTTATCATTTTATTGAGCTTAATGTTTTATCTACATTATAGCTATAAGGCTGATAATGCAGATATATATCATATCAAAATGCAGGTGTAAGTATCCTCTGACAGGGGTCATTTGGATGTTTTAATCCAATATGAAAAATTCATATTCTTCATCTTGGGCGGATTGAAAACAATTATGTCAGTAAAATTCAGTCACCTTTCGGGGGCACAACTTTTTAATCCACCGTTGGATCTTGCCAATTTTCGGATATGTTGTCGCAAATCTAATTTGCTTCCTTCTCACCGGAGCGATTTGAAAAATAAGAATCAGGCCAAAAGTTATGCGCTGTTGTACAGGTCTATAAACTGTCATGAAAGTTTTTATTGTTGTTGTCCAAACTCCTTTCTTGGATTATACTAGGACAACCACACAACCATTGAAAGACACTCTTCACATAGTGATGCAAAGAATTTTTGAATGGATATTTGAAAAGTTTTATGGCCAATTGAAAAGCAACCAAATAAACCAATTTCTGATGAACAAACCTCATTTCCATTTTCCAACAAAATCACGATGAATTCCATTATCTTCAAATAATGTATTCATAAATTTCCTTTTGACTACAGTGATCCCCAAGAGTAAGGCAACTACGAAGACATTTCCAACTAGTTGCTACTTTTTGTACAACAATTTTGTGCTTTCTTATGTGAATCATTCACTAGATTCTCAATTATGGCATCCGCAGGGTAGATATTGACATGTAAAACATCTAGATTCAATCCAAAGAGAAAACTCCAAATTTATCAAGTGTTCTCCAATAGTTTCCATTAACAATTAATCATTCGACATTGAATTCATATTGAAATAGTGAAGCATTCTAAACATTAAACTTGCAGTTTGCACTTTTGAATTTTTCCATCGAACCTGTGGAACCTTGTGAACTAAACCTTTGAACTTGTTCAAACCTCTTGGAAACTACGAACTGCTTGAACCAATTTGAAACATTTTGAACTTTGTTCAAAGTGGTTCAACAAAGTGAACTTGTGCTTCGAACCTGAATTCTAAATCTCTGAACCTCTGCACTGAACCTGGCTGAATTTGAACTTACGAATACTCAAAAATAGATTAAGAAAAGGGTTAGGTCTAAGCGGAACATCACCAGCTCCAAATCAATGCACCAGTAAAGTTACATGTCATTTTAGAAACAATTAAACATGCTATATGAAATGCATGTACATTAGTGATAACAGATTTCCACAATTCTTGTAAATGCTAATATGTGTTTCACTAAAGCTTCAACTGCAGAATTATGAGATTCTTTTGCTGTTCATAGGAAATACAGAACTCACTCCAAGCATGGACACACTAGAAGGAAAATCACTCCAAACACGGACACACTAGAAGGAAAATAATAGGACTAACCAAACGTTCAATTGATAGGAAATACTGATGCATCAATGAGCAATTCCAACAAGAAATTTGAACTTGCAATTCATGTTTTACACTACTTTTCTTTTCATCAAATTAAAATTAGAAAGATCCCTGCCAAAAAATAACAGTGAATAAACATTTTCCTGGTGCAACTCCCAGAACAAATTACTGCCAAATTGATTACATAAACACATCAGTCCGCCACCATATAGGCAGTGACTGCTAAATGAAGACAAATATGTGAAGCTCGTATAACACGGAACTAGGATAATAGGAGAGACCATATTACGAGAGTATACTGATAGCAATTGCCTGAGAACTTTAACCATTTAAACATTTTCAAATAAGCAAATTTTATCTAAAGATAGCAACCGCCTAATTATAGGTGGACTATAAAGACCTATTCAGCATGTGAACATATTTGAATAAAAATAGAGATAAGAAAAGGAAAGAAAATCATGTAGACTGTAGAAGAAAATAAGCCAATAACCAAATCATTTAAGCCGAGATAACACGGAAGTGATAGGAGCATAGGACAACTCAGATGAGAAGAGAGACTGTTGATCAGAAGCAACTGTTGGTCCTGCTAAGGCGCATGGAACATCATTGAACGTGTCTATTAAACCCTCCAACGCCTTCACCACAATAGACATCGCTGGTGGCCCCGTAAAATTTTCTTGTACACACCACATCCCCACTTAACAATTTAATTGCCTCCTCTTTTACGCCCATTTTCTCAATTTCAAGTCTTGGACAGACCAAATCTATTAGCCTCCCTTCCTCTGCCTTCACTTTTAAAAATGAATGCAAGTCGTCCTCGAAAAGCTCTCTGCTTCATTTTCCACTAACAATTTCAATCGCCATATCTACCTTCTCTGTGATATGCATGTTCAACAACTCAGGTGCCATATACCCTGGTGTCCCTCTCATCATGGTTATCACTTCACTTTGCTCCCTGTTAATCAACTTTGCCCAGCCAAAATCTGACACTTATGCATTGAAATTCTGGTCCAGGAGATTAGATATACTAATTTTGAAAAAGTACTATTCTAAACTGAGATTACCTGTGAAGATTTTGAATAGTATAGTAAGCCAGATGGACATAAAATATAGCAATTTTGATAATACAGTAAATCACAGAGAGAAAGAGAGGAAAAATTGCTATAGTAATTTTGATTATATAAATTGCCCTCCACTAGAAATTAGCTATAGTGATTTTGACAATATAATATGAACATAGATTACCGAGATTACCTGTAAAGATTTTGAATAGTATAGTAAGCCAGATGGACATAAAATATAGCAATTTTGATAATGCAGTATATCAAAGAGAGAAAGAGAGGAAAAATTGCTATAGTAATTTAGATTATATAAATTGCCCTCCACTAGAAATTAGCTATAGCAATTTTGACAATATAATATGTACATAGATTAGTATGCCAAATAGAGATTAACTTTAGTAAATTTCTACGTTTAAATTGCGGATGCATGGCTATACACGTCAGATAGAGATTAGGTAAGGTGATTTTCAACATTTAGATTACCCTCCATCCATAGCAATTGAAGCTTGATATTGAGTGTACATTACCACATATCAATGCAAGCAAATGCTAAATAGAGATTAGCTATAGTGATTTTGACAATATAATTTGTACAAAGAGTAGCTGTAGAAATTTTGAAAATGTAATATAAAAGATATAAATTAGCTATATTGCTTCTGATTGTGGAGTATACTAGATAAAAAGAGTGTACCTATAGTGATTTTGACAATATGAATTTTCATCTGTCCGTGGCTATGTATTCATAACAGATATTAGAAAAGGTGATTTTGAACACATGGATTGTGCATCATCCAGTACAATTGCAGGTTCATCTTGAAATAATAAATTGCCCAGTATACATGGAAAGCAATGTTGAAAAAAATCTTTAATGTTTTATACCATATAAAATGTCAGATAGAGACAAGTGTTAAGTTTTAGGATAGCTGCAAATGTAATAGCACTCTATTTTGTATGTGTTTTCCAAATGCAACAATCTCTCTTTCATTTATATTAGGAATGAGGCTAGGAGAGACATGTCCCTTCATGGGACATGTCTATTCATTATTATTTATAAGAAAGGACATGCCTCTTCCTATTAATCATAAGTTAATCAATCCTATAATGTTTCATCAATCAATTATTAATTAAGAATAATTTAATATTAAATAATAAATTTCATATGATTAATAATAATATAACATATATAATATATTATTATTAATCAACATGTATTATATATATTCTAATGATCATACAACTGAAGCTACAAACATTAACAATAAGCTATAGTGGTTTGATTCTCACTCTAGTTTATTGTTAATCAAAATGCATTCCTTAAACTTTGAAATTGTAAATCTAGACAAATAGATTGTGGTTACCTGAAAACCAAATTATGATTCAAAACTCCAACAGGAATTTCTCCATTAAGATTGTTGTTCCATATGTCCCTGTTAGGGAGAGAAAAACCAGATTTTCAAATTTTCAAGTAACCCAAAAGCAAGGGTCACCTGTTTGATTAAATTTTTCAGTTTAAGAGGTTGCTCAAAAGTTCAAAACTTTTCAAAAAGCTTCATATATGATTTCCATATCAATGTCTAGATCAATTTGTTTCAAGGTTAGACATAGTGTGGAGCTAATTATTGTCTTATCTGTTGCAGTGGAAGCTATTCTGCTTGGTTTTCAGCACTATCTGGTTATGTTGGGTACCACTCTGAGACATTTCAGTGTCTTGACATAGTTTCTTAGTGAAAGGATTTGTAATTAACTCGCTTATCTCCTCAAATATGAAATATCATTTTTTCAGCTAAAAGACCGACACCTAGACCACCTAAGTCTTCACTTTGGAAATGATAGAACAATCATTTTCAAATCATTCTTTTATTAATTATCAAAAACACCACCTTACATTGTTGTGTGAGGAGGAGCCTGTATATCTCACTTTTCCTAAATTTTAAACTATCCATGTAAAAACAAGAAAAATTACAGGCAGAGAATTCTTACAAGCTAAGTAATGAATGAAAACCTTGCATTATCCCAGTCACCTCCACAGTTGTGCACAGGTAGAAAAGAATGTTTCTTGCTATGCTTGTAAAGTTTAAAAATTATGAGGGAGTACTGATGGAAATGATTAATAGTAAATGAGGAGAGACTGACATAATAAAACTCAAAACACCATGATCTTTTACAAATGATAGCAAAAAAAACAAAAAGAATTTCTCAATCAAGCAAAATTGAAGAGAATGTTACCTATGTGGCCCTGCTTTGCTGCAATATGTAAGACATCATATCCAAAACGGTTTTCTTAAGAAAGAGTTTCTGGATGAGCAAACTTCAAAAGTTCTTTAACACTTCCAAATGCCCTTGTTATGCGATAATGTACAAGGGTTTTTCTCCTATCTCAATCACTTCATCCACCAGACTTGGTAAATTCTCCTGTCTCAATATCAATCGCTGTATGATCTGCCTGAGGACTCTGCACACCATTTTTAGATTTTAGTTACCCAACAGTTGTTTCACAGCCTCTGAATCTCCCTTTCTGACTGCTAAAATGTAGCTCATTATCAATTTTGCACCATGTGTTTAGTGCAAGGTCTAAAAACCAGCATCCAAAGAACCTATTTACAGCGGCATTCTTTCAGAGCTCACCAGTGCTGTCAACAATGTCAACAATTTTGAGGGTTTTACTTTTGTCATCACTAATTTTGGAATCAACGATAAACAAAAGGCCATTGTCTAAATTAGCCTTCATGCTATTCATATCTATATTGCCTGGCAAATGAAATTGCCTCCAGAATTTACACACCACGCTCCACTCCGTGCTATTTCTCACCCAATTTCTCTTCTTCGACTCGTCGTCTGCTAATTGCAAGTAACCTGTTTTCCTCTACAATCTTTATCTCCTCGAATGTTAACCCTGTAAACATTTTGCCATATTTCATACGAACCCTAATCCTTAAACAAAATCAGACTGAGAAAGAAAGAAATCAACCGAGATTTCACCAGGTAAATCGACGGTAAACACATGGGCTTAGTTTCTTTTAGTTAGGATGAGAAATGGAGAATGACGATCATGAGAAAAAGGACATGTAATATGAACATAGACCCGTTTGCGACATCTGCCCTCTGAGAGAGTTACCTGGTAACAGAAGCATGCAGCAGACACACATGCAAAATGTGAACGAACAAGCCGTCTACCTGGACCATCTGCAAAATGCTTATAATTGTCCGCTCATATTTTCCGTAATATTTTGATGAAAGAAAAAGAAAAGACTATACCGGGGAAAATGCCGGCAGCCAATAGGAAATAAGAAATTAAAAATTTTAATGTCATTTTAATACAGAATTTTCTTCAGACCATAGGTTTAAAGGATGTTGCACGATTTCCTAAGAGCAAATTAATACTGGAATGGCTACCGAAAACATTAGTCTCCTGCCTTAACAGCAGGGACTAATAATATTAAATAGGCATTACTTGTCATTACCTCTTGTTTCATTCGAAAACATGGTATCTAGTTCTACACCTACTCCATAAATCATATATACAACAAACAAACCAAACTACTAATATTTATTATAAAAACGTTTCGATAATAAAATTACAAAACTTCTTAAAAATTAGTTATTATTTTAAAAACTAATTAATTAATTAACACTATCTCATATACTGGCTTGTAAAAGGGTCTGGGCTCTTTAAAAACCCTGCCTGCTCAATTAAAAACTCTCACCTTCAAGCGATAACTGCAGAAAACTGAAGAAAAGGCAAAAATACTTTGATCATTAATTAAAAAACAATATTCCAACAAATACGAATATATTTGAAGTGTAATCACATTAAAGAAAATTATCTGCCTAAATTGTTAAACTGCAAAAATATTTGTATTAAGTTTAATTCATGTGTAACAATATTAATTTGGGGATGGGTGTAGACACGAATAACTTCTCTGAGTGAGAAATGCGATGGTTCTGTTGAGGCTACACTTTGTGTTCCTCCTTTTGGATCCTTGCCTTATGTAAAAGAATACAATTTATCATCTTGTTCTAGTGACCTTTCTAATCCCATCTATAGGATTGTAAAGCTAAATCAAAACAAAACTCTTTAAGCATTTTGGTTTGGTGCCTTGCTCACTTCAGGTATGTTGCTTTATGGCTGCTTGCAGCCATATTCTTCTGTTGTTTCTGCTATTTTTAGCAGATCTTACTGTTTCTGTTCTCATTTTAATGATGTTGTCTCAGCGTCACTCCTTGTTAAACTTATTCTATTTACCTCAATGACTACTATGTAATGGATCTTCCAGGTTTTAACATAATCAAAACGATATTAATTTGACAGAAGCTTCCATAAGTTGTGGAAAGCCTCTACAATAATTTCCTCTTTTCCGACCACAAGCATTCCTCTCTCAGCTTCTAAAACAAGGAAGATGGAATAGGGCCTAACTACTAACTCCTTTTCTGTGTGCCACCTACAAGAGTCTGTGAAGACACAAATCAATACCAATTTACCCTCCTCCATTTGCATACCATGAATAGTGTTTATTTGGTAATTGCAACTTATATAAATATTGGTTTTTGGATAATTATAATTTAAAACGAAACAGGAAAAAATGGCATGGCCATTGGAGGACAATTTTAAGGATGTATAGGACTTAATCATCTGGTTAGAGGAGGAGCTAATGACAGAGAGATTGGTAAAGGCAAAGGAGTCAATAAGTCAGCCACTGTCAGGGACTGCACGCATACAAACAATCATATCGTCTGACCATTTCTGTAAACCCTTTGCACATCAACATTCAGCCAATACACAATCAATTGAAAATAATTAGAATTCTATATTCCTATAAACTATTAATACTTCCATGCTTTGAATGCAACCTTCAACAGCTGATCTCCTCATTGTCATGAGATGCAGTGACATCAATCTTCCCATGCACTCCAGAGTTTCTATGCATAACTCCTCCCACCTCGTTTGTGTTGCCAGAATCTTCAATGTTCTGCATTGTTCCAAACATTATACTTTCTTAACTTTGTAGCATCCTTTGAGTTCAAACCACTGGAGAGAAGCTACTTGTGCAAACTAGGAAGCACATCCAAATTGAGGCACACACGCAACCGCACAAGTTTGAATGCCTACCAAGCGAGCAATTCCTTTGATGTTCCTCACCATTTTAGATTGGGACAAATGTAAGTCCTTGATTGTAATTGAGAGGACTTCTATCCCCATTAGTTGGTTTTTGTCTGCAAGTTTGACAGTCTTGAGGCGTAGACAACAGACTTCAGAGAAAGACATCCTGGACACTTGAGTTCAATATAAACCTATCCACTTAAGGTTGCACAAGTGATTTGGTAAGGATTCAGTCCTGAACACCTTATTTCTAAATCTCTAAGAGATTTAGACACCCCACAGAGTTCGGCAAAGATTCTAACTTTGGACATGTATCAATTGTAATAGTAGTCAAGCCGGACAAATCTCCAAGGGTTGTCGGCAAACTTGTCAACAACTTAGTCCTGACAGAAAACTCTTGCAAATTGCTCAGTTGACTGATGTTGATTGGGATTCCCCTTAAACTGTTGGCAAAACTTAAATTGAACACTCTCAAAGAGATGTAATTGGTGATGGTGATGAGGAAACTCTTCCATCTTGCACCCTTGAAGATTCAAAAACTCACCTTTGTCATGTTTTCAAACAGGTCTGATTCTAAGGTTAGTTTGGAACATTGCTCTAAACAGAGGTGTTAGAGTAGCATTAACTTGTTAAAAGAGTCTGGAAACAACCTCAATTCATGGCAATGGGACAAATTCAGATGCCTTGGGTTTCTCAAATTGTCAAAATTGTTCGGCAGTGACAATAGTTCTAAACACCCAGGTAACTCCAGGTGCCTCAAGCAATTGGAGAAGGAAAAAGCTTTCCAGAAGGACCTTCATCTTTTCCCCAGTTGACAAGACTATTTTTTTCAAATTTATGAGACATCTTATTGACTTCGTAAATCCTTGAAATTTTGAGCACCCGTAAATAATCAGCTCTCTTAACTGCACAGGACCCTGCAACAAATTTGCAATGAGATCTACTGAAAACAAATGACAATAAAGATACGTGTTTATTAATCAAGTAAACATATTAAGAACTTATTAAAAGAAGATACATATGCTTACTATGCTGTCAGTCTCCCCCAGTTCTTCTAAGTGATTTCCATCACCCTGTGATTCCCTGAGTTCTAAAAACCTCAAATTTTTCAATAAGTGATGATTTCTCTGCCCATAGACAAAGCAACAAAGGCATACCAGCTCTCTTGTTGTATCACGAACTACTTGATTATAATAATTTCCTCCAACTTGAAATTTTTTTAACCCAAGTGAATTGGTTGAGATGCTAAAATGTTCTCTGCTTATATTAGATTCACCCTAGGAACATCGAGGAAACTGAACCTCACTTGTGGATCTAGCTGTTGTTGCCATTATTCCTCGAATGCCAAATTTTCTTTTAAATGATAACAAATGAAACAAAAAATATGGAAAAACTGAACTTTATGGAGACAAGAATCAAACAATTTCAAGTAGACAAAGAAGGTTGTGTTTCATCATCAACATTACCAATCTGTTGGGGGAACAGAGAAGGTAGGGTGATTTTTTGGCTTGCAATTTCTCTTCCCAAATCCTGATCATCAAAGTTCAACAAGACACTTATTCAGAAGCCTTTTCCAACTGTACAGACCACTCCACCCTGATCTATTCCAAGCTGCAATTGCCCAACTTTTCTTCTCTACAATGACGAAGAAATAAGCATAGTCGAAAAACATCCGTCTCTCTTCATCATATAGGGCATCATAACTCAATTTTAGCATCATTTTAATACCTTCACCTAGTGTTCCAGATATTTTATCCAATAGAGATTCCCAATAAACTTTGTTTGAGATACCATATAGTTGCGCTCCAAAAATCTTTAGAGATAATGGTGATCCCTTGCAAACATATGGGAATTTTTTAACCAAATCCTCTAACTCTGAGAGTGGAGAAGGTTGCAAGAATGCATGCAAACAAAAGAGTTGCTTGGCATGAGGTGAACTTAGCGCTTTCATTTTACAAACAGATGAGATGCCCTAAAGATCGAAGGACTTGAAATTCTTGTGTAGTAACTATGATTAAGCTACCTTGTCCAAGACTCTCTCTCAGCACTAGTGGATGCAACTGGTCTACCTTATCCACATCATCAAGAACAATAAGCACCTGAACAGATCTTAAATGACTAGCGAGAATCCTCTTACCTTCTATATTGTCAACTGATACATCATTGAGACCAAGGTCCCTTGGAAGTTTTTCTGTTTCTTATACAATATGTTTTTGGAAGCAGCATCTCTTGCATCTAATAAAAACTAGACCTTAAATATTTTTGTATATATTGTTACATAGCTGTTTACCAACAGTGGCCTTTCCGGAATTGCCCATGTCCCAGATGCCCACAAATTGCACAGCGCAGTAGCTCTCTGTAGCTTGAAGTGTTATCTCAACTTCATGCAGACCAGTTGGATGCTTGGGAACAACAAAGTGCACATTTTTAATCACTTTCAAGACACAATTAACATTATTTTTAAGAAAAAATAAGAAACAATTGGAGCAATGCAGCTAGAGTCCTTGTGTTTTGCCAAAAATAGCAACAATGAAATTGGCCTTCAAAAATTCCAATCATGAAGCAGATTATTCCCTCTTCATTTCAGTTGAATGAAATCAAGAATGCGGAATTAATTTCATTTGAATGAAATCAAAATGTGGAATGCTAAAATGCACAGTTCTTTTCTACCCTTGAGGCCTATTTTAAACACGACATTACATCTGCTACAATGCAGAAATAAAAGATGAGCATATATATCAGATGGAGTACACACTACTTTAAAAATAAATATCAGATGGAGTACACGAGTTGCTTGGCATGAGGTGAACTTAGTGCTTTCATTTTACAAACAGATGAGATGCCCTAAAGATCGAAGGACTTGAATTAAGCTACCTTGTCCAAGACTCTCTCTCAGACACTAGTGGATGCAACTGGTCTACCTTATCCACATCATCAAGAACAATAAGCACCTGAACAGATCTTAAATGACTAGCGAGAATCCTCTTCCCTTCTATATTGTCAACTGATACATCATTTGAGACCAAGGTCCTTTGGAAGTTTTTCTGTTTCTTATACAATATGTTTTTGGAAGCAGCATCTCTTGCATCTAATAAAAAATAGACCTTAAATATTTTTGTATATATTGTTACATAGCTGTTTACCAAGAGTGGCCTTTCCGGAATTGCCCATGTCCCAGATGCCCACAAATTGCACAGCGCAGTAGCTCTTTGTAGCTTGAAGTGTTATCTCAACTTCATGCAGACCAGTTGGATGCTTGGGTACAACAAAGTGCACATTTTTAATCACTTGCAAGACACAATTAACATTATTTTTAAGAAAAAATAAGAAACAATTGGAGCAATGCAGCTAGAGTCCTTGTGTTTTGCCAAAAATAGCAACAATGAAATTGGCATTCAAAAATTCCAATCATGAAGCAGATTATTCCCTCTTCATTTCATTTGAATGAAATCAAAAATGCGGAATTAATTTCATTTGAATGAAATCAAAATGTGGAATGCTAAAATGCACAGTTCTTTTCTACCCTTGAGGCCTATTTTAAACACGACATTACATCTGCTACAATGCAGAAATAAAAGATGAGCATATATATCAGATGGAGTACACATGGAGTAAAAGATGAGCATATATATCAGATGGAGTACACACTACCTTAAAAATAAACCATTTGAATTTCAAATTAATCATGAGTCACTTAAGTTGTTAAAATTCAAATGCAGGTCAACAACTGATACATTTTTATTGAATTTAGCCTGTATTTGCAGGTTCCTGATCTTCAATGAACTCATATTTTTGGAACTCATGCATATGCTGAAGAAATCCTAATCAGATGAAGTACATGCTGGATGATCAACTCACATGCATAGCAACTAAGAGTAGAACAGCTCACAATGAACGGTAAACATGTAATCCAAATTAATGACATTCAATCGTTATATTCAATAGGCACTCCATTTCATTTAAGAAACAGTTGTAGAGGAGAAGTCGCCCAGAAAATATCATAAGCACCACACCAAATCCTATAAAACCAAACCATATCATATCACATGAAAAATATCATGAAACTTTGTGTGAATTAATAATAGTCTTTGGCGGTTTTTAACTTTTGCCATTACCACTTCTAAATTTCTCACATAACTCTATCTTTCAAGAAAATGGTATAACTTCTTAGCGTCTTAAACAGGCTGAACTTTGCATGGGTTCAATAGGAATTCTGAATTGAAATAACCCAACGAAGAGTCGCCATTCTTCAAAGTTCTTTGAGCATACTAATCTGTTAAAGTAGATGATGTTATGCATATAGCCATAGAAAAAGTTAAATACCTGACTGCATTGAAGATTAGATGATAGTTAGGTATAAAGAAAATATCTATTTAAGATATCATCCATTTAAGACATTCTCCATTGGAAATGGGGAAATAAATCCTAGATTTCAAGAATTATTTATTTCTACAACGTAATGTCCCCCAACAGATATTGGCTTAATTTCTACTTTCCCTTCTCAGTTATTTTTCAAACAGTTGACATAGATGCTGATTTTAGTTTCCAGAATGCAACTTTGCTTGGATATATTAGTTGACAGCATGTGTTTACGGTTATCAAGTAGAAATAACCAGACCATTAAGCATAATGAATACTCTCAGTATGAATTAGGAGTATATTTTTCGGGCTTATTGTCAGATTGTATTTGTTTGAGATCAATAACACAGTTATAGAGGAATATCTTGGCCCAATTTGATTACATTCAAACACAGATTAAAGGAATATGTACCTCTTTCATTCCCAAGCTGTGAGACTTCCAACTTCTGATGGGAGGCTCAAAGTTGTACCTGTGAATCTCAACTAAATAGATTCAAAGCTCTGCTAGGATTGAACAAGGCGCTCCAATACAATGCCTCTGTTTACAGAATTAGGAATCCCACGATAACAGCAGTGATATAAGCCAAGCAAATAAATTCATCAAATATTACTCGTCAAATTGCAAACCTGATTGCTCAGGGAGAACGACACCAAACTCAATAACATTCAAATGGTCTCCCTGACACATGCTTGGTAAATGCCACAGAACCATAGAATTATGATTGAAGAACTCTTGTTAATAAGCCCGATAAGTATCTTTCACATGCCCATTCCAGAAGTAGCGGCCAGACCAACCAATCCTATTTTGCCACTAAATAAGGACAATCTGAATGCTCAGAACTCCTGTAATATTCACTGAACCTCAATACGCTGCATACACATTCTCCATGCTAGGTTAATGTTTAAATCAAGATCCCATTGCAGACAGAATAGATTAATGAGGCGCAGCAACTTCATCCAATAGAAATCTCCATTATCACATATTTTCCCCGGAACTATAATATGACAATCCAATATTTTCAATATGCAGCTTTAGACTTTAGTGGATCGATATTATTAATGCTCTTATTTTTTCCGGCAGGAACAATCATGAAATATATTGATGTGGAGATCTACTTCACAAGAACAATCTTGCTCTTCTCAAGGCCCTTTTTATGGCCTTACTAGGGTACTTAGCTCTACCCTACTTAAAGGACACTACTATAGTTCCTCTACTCCAACTAGATCTCTCCAACAACTTCAAACACTCTTCAACTCTTCACAATCCTACTGTGCACTCATAGGTTCAATCAAGGCAACTATGCTTCTAAACTGTTCCAATCAATGGGAACAAGTGTTCACACTATTTCCCCTTCACTTTCAATCAATATTGATCCATTCTACTAGGTTCTTTCAAAGATTTTCCATTGAGTTCATAGTTTCTTAGTTTCTAGGCCTTGTAGCCTTTTTAGCCCAATTAGGCCTCCTAAAACTTGCAAACTTGGAATTTCTCCAAACTTCTCTTAACAAACCTCCAAACCAGCTCTGGATTCCTTCTAAGGTCTTCCTAGGCTTCAAGATTTTCTAGGTCTTGGTTCCACCAAGTGTCTGTACATAGGACTTTCAGCAAACCCCTAGTTTTAAGGGTTTCTAGGGCATGTAGACCAGTCTGTCTTCTTTTGTGTCTCAATGTGCTCTGACAAACTCCTCTACACTCCTCCTTGCAACCACATGACCTTGTCACATGCCCCTACACTCTCCAACTTGGGATTGGCACAAACCAATCCATTCCACCATTCTTTATGCCTCTGCAACACTGCAAACTCCTAGCCGGGCAACCATGGGCTCGCCTAGGGCTTGCTTCCAATAATACCTCCCCTGCATAAAACGACTCCTAAAGACATATTTACACTATACACAAAGTGCCCTTCTTGATTACAAGTGGCCATAGAGATCCAACCATGGAAATTCAAGAAGGAGCCATTTCTACATAACTACCTCTGTTCAGAACAGTGAACCAGAGAAAACAAAAGAATTTACAAAATGCCAATGAAATGCACAAACTTCTCAAATTGATTCCACAAAGTGTAATTACATAACAAGCACTAAAACTTCAATGCATTACAGTAGACCATTCAATCCATTTAGGTCTGGATGATGGCTAAAAGTAGCTCTGTGACAAAATATCAGTGCTTCTTGCTATTCAGTCTGTACAATCTGACAACCAACCTCAAAATTAGGGTTTGTCTGATCTTATATAATGCTTCCCCACGTGCTCAGACCCTTAGGACGGGCTTTAGACCCATTTAAAGCTGTTTGCAACGTTTTAGGGAAAGTTGTCATGACAACTTTTCAAAATTGCAAAGTTGTCATGAGCAACTTTTGCAATTTTGCCTTCCCATTACTTCCAACTTACATAGTTGGGTTCCAAATCACCATTTTTGGTCCAAGACCATGTCTAGACCTCATAATACCTCTTTCCTTCCATTTTTGAGTATGGTCCACATTTTGACCAACTTTGACTCTCCTAATCACCTAGTGCAAGACAGACTACCTAGGACCTTTTTGGGCTAAACCAAAGACAAAAACTTAAAAACTCCTATTTACACACACAGCTTGGGACTTTATCATAGTCCTTATTCATTGGTGGTTGGCTAGAACCACCTACAAGCCAAAATTGAATCTAGGATCAAACTAGGACCCTAAGGTGCTCCTGCACCATATATTTGTAATGTCCCCTCTTTGGAAGTTGCCCTAAATTAGTCCTGAAACAGTAACTTTAACGTGAGATAAGAATGGCAATACTTTTATAAATATAATGATAAAGTTGCTGTTTGATATTCTTATGATCCACTTCTCTAAATTATTGGTGTCTTTTTTTGTGATGTTCCCGTGTCCTTTGTTGAATGAACTTGAATGAGCATTTATATTTTTTCAAGGAGGTGACAGCCTTTGGGAATCTATGAGTCACGCCTCCCCTCAGCCACATAAACAAATAGATGGCCCATCATTCACTTTGCTAGTTGTTTATATTTATATTTTAAGGTTTGGTGTATATTAACATACATATTTTATTAATCATAATATATATAATGTATATTATGACAATATATAATATTTATATTTATATTATATTATATTATGATAATATTTGATATATTATTATTAATTTATTATTAAATCTTATTTCAAATGGGGACATCACATACAATGAGATAGACTTAAAACCAATTTGAAATAACAGGTCCATATACTAGACCAAAAATAAGAGTTGCATTTACACCAACAAGATTTGAAAAAGAAAAGGACCCGTAAAAAATAAAATCCAAGTATATAAATAAATAAACAATTCAAAAGACATTGATGGAAGCTCGAAACCCAACAGAACAAAACTTACAAAGATGAACTGACTGTCTTGCATGCAAAAACAACTTTGTGAAACCAACTTGAAGTATTGCAATACACATGCTCGGTGTATTACCAATTAAAATGTTGTGGCAGAAAAAACTTGTATCTGCAGAAACAGATCCAAAAACAAATCAGAATTAAAATAAAGGCATGCAAAGGCTAAAGATGTCAAATCTCCATGTTTTTATATTCACCTTTTAAGAAAACAAATTATTTGTCATTTTTATGTAATTAGCGAATTTAGAGATTTGAACAACATCAAACACTCCATAATAGCACAACTGCTGCAAGACAAGACCTTGCTCAAACACACCAAGTACCTGTAACCTGTTTGGCTTAATACAATAAATGAAATGCTGGAATGGGTTTTCCACAGAATATAAAAGCTTCAATGATTGCCCTCGTAACAAGAATATTCAAATTTCTTTATCGCATTGAATAATATGCTCAAGGCCACATACATAATACTACAAAACTCCAAAATAATTGACAAAAACATTTAACCACATTAAAAAAATTGGCAATACACAGTCTCTTGAATTCTGCCCCACTGAATCTCCCTAGCGGACTCATGAACCTCTGAAGTTCTTTGCATATTTTGAGAGCAAAAAGTTGTAGCAAATCAGTCATCGAGGCACATAAATGGCTATGAATCCTTGAAGAGAATGCTTTCGCAAATATGAGATTTGCAGAAGGGAGATTTTTGTCATGCTAACTATGCAACTCTCCTGATAGGCATGAATGCAAAAAGTCGAGGCACGTGAATCACTTTGTAGCATGACATGCAGTCAGCTGCAGGGTCATTAGGAAACATGAACGTGCATCCTAACCTCTACAACACGATTGGTTGGTAGTGAATAAATTAAAAACTCCTCAGCCACAAGACAATCATAAATTAAACTTTAAAGTAATAAAATCTGAAACACTGCTAAACATTAGAAAATAGAAGAAGCTTTTCTTTGTTGTTGGTTGCAAGATTAATATCAAAAAAGCTACATGAAAACATTAGTCTCCCCCCTAAAGGCAGGGACTAATAAAAAAATTTCACCAGATGCATTTAATATGTTTGATAAGAAAAGGGTAAGTAGCGGATAAAAATGATTTAGTACTCACTCTTCGTTGTTGTTAACGATGTGATCAACATTGTAGGAAACATTGTTGAGGGCCTTCCATTCTTGAAGCTTTTCTGAGTTGTATCTACCCTTCTTTTTGTGTGAAAAATGCATCAATTTAGACACTTTTTGCATGTCCAACATCATCAGGCTGAACATGGTAGAAAACTGTAACAATTTTAAGCATAAATGAAAGCTCTGCCAAACACCATGAGGATTGTGCATAGTTCTGGCAAAATATAGCTATAAGGAGAAAAGCACTGCACGTAGCTTTCTTCTATTTCTCTAGGCAAGAAATCTCCCAATTCAAGCACTTCAGAATCGAGAAAATGGTGTTTGGCAGAGCTCTCATGTATGATCAAAGCAGTGTGCATAGCTGCTTGTATTTCTCTAGGCAAGAAATCCCCCAATTCAAACTCTCCAGAATCAAGAAAAACCTTAAATCTCATGCCAGTGAAGGTGTTACAGAGAGTGGCCACAAGTGTGTGTAAAGTGTTTGACATCAAGGCCACGATTGTTAACAAACACATCATAAGGCAGCTTTTCCACAGCAATTGTGGATCTGCCAGAAGCAGATGCAGATGGTGCAACCTCTTCAAAAGCATGTGTGAGGCTCAATCTCTGGTTGCCTTGAACTGGATTGAACTGAAGCAACAAAACAATGAAAGAAATCCAAGAAAAGCAGGATATATCTTGGAAGTTGAAGTGACTCTGTGAACTCGGTAGCAGGTGAGGTTTAACTTTATATACAGTATGGAACGCATGAAAATGCCTGAGCGTTGTCTAGGAAACCACATGGAAGGAGTTCAGAAGAAATCCCATTTAACCACAACAAAAGTCTTTTTCATGTACAATAAATTAAAGAAGTCAGAAATTAAAATACAGAGAATATATAGAAATTAGAATACAGAGAATTTGCAATATTGTTGTGGGATTGGGGCCAGTTCCGTCAGCAAGTCACGGGGTTGTACCCACATCTGGAAGAAGGTTATAACCATTGATTTGATTCTGGTCACTGATTTGGAAGTGGGCTCTGATTTTAGATTGTTTGCAATTTTTGTAAATGTTAAATGTAAGAGGAATGAACTCATAAGGTCATAGGATACACACTGTCTTCTAGATGGTGTGTGTTTCATAATAAGCTATGGTGAATAGATGGTTCCAGAGCAAGGGTGGGTTAGAAGGGTTAGAGAGGCAAATCTGTGAGTAAAGAATGATGTTATATCTATCTTTAAACCACCACCAAGTGAATGTTATCTAAACAAGCAAATAGCACATAAATAATAGAGGCAATCTTTATTCCCAGAAAAGTAAATGCTTGAGATAAACATTGAGTTCTAATACAGAAACATGTGACTGATTGCTTCAAATTTCATCTATCTGATTGAGATAAGCTTATGAGTTCTAATACAGAAACATGTGACTGATTGCTTCAAATTACATCTATCTGATTGAGATAAGCTTATTACTAGTAAAGTATACTCAAAAACAAGGAAAGGTAACTCCAAAGTTCTAATCCAAAGAGAATTTGTAGATCAACTAAACAAATTAAAATAAATGTCAAGGAAACATGAGGCTGATTGCTTCAAATTACATCCACCTGATTTTGAAAACATATTTTCTACAATATAATCAGCAATATAAATATAAACAATGAAAATCTATTTTCTACTATTAATAGGTTGAACTAAATATTTTATTTGCTCTCAATATATCTATGCTATGAAAATGCCCTTTAATTTTAGAAAAAAATGGTTTTGGACTGTTCTTCTTCAATTTTTTACATTTTTTTGTAAATCTGATTTTTCTCCTATTCTTAAAAAAATTTCGAAAAATCATAATCTGGTTTGCCGATTTTTTCCCCCGAATGATTTATGCTTCTATGATTCAAACACTTCTTAACAGAAAAACTGCTGTGCAAGACAAGACCTTGCTCAAACACTCCAAGTACCTGTAACCTGTTTGACTTAATACAACAAATGAAATGTTGGGATAAGTTTTCCACAAAATGCAAAAACATGAATAGTTGCCCTTGTAACAAGAATATTCAAACTTTTTTATCTCATTGAATCATATGCTCAAGGCCATAATACTTAGAAACTTCAAAATAAATGACAGAAACATTAAATCACCTTAAATTAATTGGCAATACACGGTCTCTTGAATTATGTCCCGTTGAATCTCCCTAGTTGACTCCTGAACATCTGAGGTTCTTTGCATATTTTAAGAGCAAATAATTGTAGCAAATCAGTCAAGGCAATAAAATAGCATCGTTCCTACTGATGACTCGCAACCCTGCTACTAACCCTTGTGGAGAATGCTTTTGCAAATATAAGATTTGCAGAAAGGAGGTTTTTGTTATGCTATCTATGCAATTCTTCTAGAAGGCATGAAAGAAAAAAGTTGAAGCATAGCAGAGGCGCGTGAATCACTAGGTAGCATACTATGCAGTCAGCTACCGGACCAGGTGTTCTACCAACCAAAAAAAATCAAAACATTAGGAAACATGAACATGCATCCTATCTTCCGAAACACGATTGGTTGGTATTTTTCTCCCTTTGTTTTGAAAAGGAAAAATTAAAAACTCCCCAGCCACGAACCAATCATGAATTAGAGAATCAGTTTAATAAAATCTGAAACAATTCCAAACATTAGAAAATAGAAGAGACTTTTCTTTGTCGCTGGTTGCAAGATTAAAATCAGAAAAGCTACATGAAAACATTCGGCGGGGATTAATTAAAAAAAGTTTCTTCAGATGCATTTAAGATGTTCGTTAAGAGAAGGGTGAGCGGTAGACAAAAATTATTTAGTACTCACTCTTTGTTGTTAACGATGTTGAAGGAAACATTGTAGAGAGCATTCTTCCATTCTTGAAGCTTTTCTGAGCTGTATCTACCCTTCTTTTTTTGTGTCACGAAAATGCATCAATACAGACTCCTTTCGCAGATCGAACATCATCGGGCTGAACATGGTAGAAAACTGGAACAATTTTGAGCATATATGAAAGCTCTGCCAAACGCCATGGGGATTGTGCTGTATGGAAAAAAGCACTGCGCATAGTTTCTTCTATTTCTCTAAGAGGGAAACCTCCCGATTCAAGCACTTTCAGAATCAAGAAAATGGTGTTTGGCAGAGCTATCATGTAT
>MU226448.1:389718-417393 GCA_018584345.1 Thuja plicata
TTATTCTAGGTGCACCAAACAGGTTCAAACCTTATTCCAGCTTTCGTTTTGAGCATAAATTAATTCCAGAATAGGCTCTTATTCTAGAATAGGCCTATTCTGAATAAGTTAATTCCAGGCGCCAAACAGGCCCTTATTGTTTCATGATTCTATTTATTGTTAGGTTGAATATTTACAATGTTCATATTAGAAATTCTAATTGTAATTTTGAAAAAAAGAGTTAATTTGATGGTTTGGTTTGATTGATTTGATAATTTATGTTAGTAAATTTTTATTAATTTACTTGAATGTTATAGGATGTCATCTTATTTTATTTGTTATTTATTTGATTGGTTTGAATGTGGGAGCAACAAAAGTAAAAGTTAGTTTCATAAACCTAATTTGTACATGAGATTATAGAAAAGAAAACTAATCTAATGAATATAATGTAATATAACTACGAACAATGTAACTTAATAAATTAATCTCTAAAATAACAACTAAAAAAATAAAATTAATTTAAGAACTTAAAAAATAAAACTAAGTAATCAACAAGTTTATACTAGTCAATTCTAAAAAAAAATATTAATAATCAAAATTGAGTTTTAATCTTTTAGCAAAATATTGCAAACCAACAAAAAAACTTGAATGAGAACTAAAGATGTTGGTGCCAATATTGATGTCTTACATTGATGTGAATAGTTGGAATTCAATAATAGGGGATAAGGGAAGAAGAATGTTAGATGAAAGATAAATTACTAAAATGTAAATAATAGGAGCTACAAAATGCAAAGAGAAATCAACGAAAATTTATCATAATTAATTATTAGAATAAAACACCTATAGATATTGGACTACAAATAACAATAAAGGAAGGATAATTATAGTGAACTAGCTACTAAGGAGAGGAGTAAAATATGAGCTACCTTCTCTAGTTATGAAATAAATGAGGGATGAACATATTAAAAAAATGACAAAAAAATAATTACAAAGAAAAAATAACCCCTTATATTGGATATGAAAGTAAGAATATGTAAAAAAAAATGGATTCAAAAACAAAGAAAAAGACACTCAAAAGGAGGAAAACTAGAATCCTAGCCAAAATGAAAGGAGAAAACCTGTAAACAATGATGTTTAACCATCGCTTTAGAAACCATTAGGGCACTAGTAAAATTAATGTATAAGTTACAAAATTGATGGAGTAGTTAAAAAATTTATTAAAGCAAAATAAATTCATCTTAGCTTGAAAAATAAGACCAAAGGAAACTTTGGGTCATTCACTCAAACCTAACCTAAACTTAACTAGGGGAAATGTAAGCCTTTGTTTGACTTGTTACACAAGGAAGATAAATCTAAAATATAGAAAGAGTGACAAGGGAAACCTACAAGATCAACTAATAGGAGGTGTCCCAAAACTTAAGATAAGTACTAGGGTATGCATGGAAATAGGTGGCCAAAAGGGGGGCTTAAGTGGCCAAATTTTCAATTCAAGAAAAATTGGCCAAATAGATGTGAAAGTGAAAATAGTTATGTGTCGTATTGCAACCAATTTATTAAGGGGTTCAAAAAGGGGTTACGCACAAAGTGCCCCCATTTTTTATCAAAAATACGTAACATAGCATCTAGTGTGGCCCCCATAAAATCTTAAAAAAATAGTATTTCAAAACCACTTCAATGAAATATTAATTAGCTAACACCATGTAGTTTATACTAAAAGTTTTTGTTAATTTTTTAACTAATTTTCAAAGTGGACACATCTTAGAAAAAAAAATTATTTTCAAAAAAGTAGTTAAAAGTGTTAGAATTCGAAGAATTCAACCACCAAGATTCACTGTATGCAAAATATTCATTAAGAGAGGGAATTGAGGAAATAATAATTACAAAAAGATTGAAAACCAGAAGGTGGAAAAATCTAGGTTGCATGATAATAATTAATAAAGAATTAATTATTATATGCCTAAATTTTAGCTTAAGTGAACTAAAGATAAAATAAAAAAAAGTGACTGAATAATTAAATCAATAATGATTTAATTAATAAGTGAAATATCTTTTTTACTCTAACAAAAAGGAGCTAAAAGGAGGATTGGAGCTCTCATTTGGGTAAGTTGAGTTTGATTTTGATATTTGCTTTACCTTGGAAGAGATTGCTTCATTTTTTGTTTGTGAAAACGAAAATAACATTCTATGTTGAAAGATACAATTTGGTGAATGCTTGGTGATTTCATTCAAAGTTCATATTTGGGCATTTTGGAGTTTACATATCAGGGCATTTTGGAGTTTACATATCAAAATTTTCAAAGCTTATTGCATATTATATTTAAAGAAAATAGATTTGGAGAAAATTGTAGAGGGTTTATTTCTATTTGTTAGTTGTATCTTCTCTTTAGCTAGTCGTACCATTGCCAAGTAGCGGTAACAACACTTCTTAGGTGGCCACCTAAGATTTCTAGGGCAGTTGTTTGAGGTTTGTAAGAGTTGGAATATGCATTTATTGGAGTGATTTGCTACTGTTTGTCATTTATAGACCTAGTCTTCCATTTTGGAAGCATTTTGGTACTCTGAGAATGCATACTTTGTGAGAAACTTCAATTATTTCTTGACTGCATTTTGTGAGTATTGTGGGATTTTGATACATGTTATGTCATTTTATGAACTGAGTTGTCATTATATTTGAGAAATATTGAAAAATCAGATGATGAATTAAATCTAAAACTTTTAACAATATTATTTTTGAGCTTTATTTATTCTTTTAAATTTGTAATGTTAATCTGACAAAACTTTACTTCCTTTATTGAATTTCTTAGTAGGTAGCAAAACATTTTGATGAGATACGTCTTACAAAGTATTATCAAGGGTCTTAATAATTAAGATTTAAAATTGAAAATATAAATCTTTTGCACTTTATATTACCAACTTGAAGTATTGCAATACACATGCTCGGTGTATTACCAATTAAAATGTTGTGGCAGAAAAAAATTGTATCTGCAGAAACAGACCCGAAAACAAATCAGAATTAAAATGAAGGCATGCAAAGGCTAAAGATGTCAAATCTACATGTTTTTATATTCACCTTTTAGAAAACAAATTATTTGTCATTTGTATGTAATTAGCGAATTTAAAGATTTGAACAAAATCAAACACTCCATAACAGCACAACTGCTGCAAGACAAGACCTTTCTCAAACACACCAAGTACCTGTAACCTGTTTGGCTTAATACAATAAATGAAATGCTGGAATGCGTTTTCCACAGAATGTAAAAACTTCAATGGTTGCCCTCGTAACAAGAAGATTCAAATTTCTTTATCTCATTGAATCATATGCTCAAGGCCACATAATACTCCAAAATAATTGACAAAAAACATTTAACCACCTTAAACTAATTGGCAACACAGTCTCTTGAATTCTGTCCTGTTGAATCTCCCTAGTGGACTCCTGAACCTCTGAAGTTCTTTCCATATTTTGAGAGCAAAAAGTTGTAACAAATCAGTCGTCGAGGCACATAAATGGCTATGAATCCTTAAATAGAATGCTTTTGCAAATATGAGATTTGCAGAAGGGAGATTTTTGTCATGCTTTCTATGCAACTCTCCTGATAGGCATGAATGCAAAAACTCGAGGCACGTGAATCACTTTGTAGCATGACATACAGTCAGCTGCAGGGTCACTAGGAAACATCAACATGCATTCTATCCTCTAAAACACGATTGGTTGGTAGTGAATAAATTAAAAACTCTTCAGCCACAAGCCAATCATAAATAAAAGTAATAATATCTGAAACACTACTAAACATTAGAAAATAGAAGACGCTTTTCTTTGTTGTTGGTTGCAAGATTGCTATCAAAAAAGCTACATGAAATCATTAGTCTCCCCCTAAAGGCAGGGACTAATAAAAAATTTCACCGGATGCATTTAATTAATATGTTCGATAAGAAAAGGGTAGGTAGTGGACAAAAATGATTTAGTGCTCACTCTTGGTTGTTGTTAACGATGTGACCAACACTGTAGGAAACATTGTTGAGGGCGCCCTTCCATTCTTGAAGAATTTATGAGTTGTATCTACCCTCTTTTTGTGTGAAAAATGCATCAATATAGACACTTTTTTGCATGTCCAACATCATCAGGCTGAACATGGTAGAAAACTGGAACAATTTGAAGCATAAATGAAAGCTCTGCCAAACACCATGAGGATTGTGCATAGTTCTGGCAAAATATAGCTATAAGAAGAAAAGCACTGCACGTAGCTTTCTTCTATTTCGCTAGGCAAGAAATCTCCCAATTCAAGCACTTCAGAATTGAGAAAATGGTGTTTGGCAGAGCTCTCATGTATGATCAAGGCAGTGTGCATAGCTGCTTGTATTTCTCTAGGCGAGAAATCCCCCAATTCAAGCTCTCCATAATCAATAAAAACCTTCAATCTAATGCCAGTGAAGGTGTTATAGAGAGTGGCCACAAGTGTAGGTAAAGTGTTTGACATCAAGGCCACAATTGTTAACAAACACATCATAAGGCAGCTTTTCCACAGCAATTGTGGATCTGCCAGAAGCAGATGCAGATGGTGCAACCTCTTCAAAAGCATGCGTGAGCGTGAGCTCAATCTCTGGCTGCCTTGAACTGGATTGAACTGAAGGCAACAAAACAATGAAAGAAATCCAAGAAAAGCAGGATATAGCTTCGAAGTTGAAGTGACTCTGCGAACTCGGTAGCGAGTGAGGTTTATATACAGTATGGAACGCATAAAAATGCCTGAACGTTGTCTAGGAAACCACATGGAAGGAGTTCAGAAGAAATCCCATTTAACCACAACAAAAGTATTTTTCATGTACAATAAATTAAAGAAGTCAAAAATTAAAATACAGACAATATATAGAAATTAGAATACATAGAATTTGCATTATTGTTGTGGGATTGGGGCCAGGTCCGTCAGCAAGTCACGGGATTGTACCTAAATCTGGGAGTAGGTTATAACCATTGATTCGATTCTTCTGGTCACTGATTTGGAAGTGGGCTCTGATTTTAGATTGTTTGCAATTTTTGTAGATGTTAAATGTAGGAAGAATGAACTCATAAGGTCATAGGATACACATTGTCTTCGAGATGGCCTGTGTTTCATAATAAGTTATGGTGAATAGATGGATCCAGAGCAAAGGTGGATTAGAAGGGTTAGAGTGGCAAATCTGTGAGGAGTAAAGAATGATGTTATGTCTATCTCTTAACCACCACCAAGTGAATGTTATCTAAACAAGCAAATAGCACATAAATAATAGAGGCAATCTTTATTCTCGGAAAAGTAAATGCTTGAGATAAGCATTGAGTTCTAACACAGAAACATGTGACTGATTGCTTCAAATTACATCTATCAGATTGAGATAAGCTTATTACTAGTAACGTATACTCAAAAACCAAGGAAAGGTAACTCCAAAGTTCTAATCCAAAGAGAATTTGTAAATCAACTAAACAAATTAAAATAAATGTCAAGGAAACACGAGGCTGATTGCTTCAAATTACATCTACCTGATTTTGAAAACTACAATATAATCAGCAATATAAATATAAACAATGAGAAACTATTTTTTTAGGATTAATAGGTTGAACTCAATATTTATTTGCTCTCAATATATCTATGCTATGAAAATGTCCTTTAATTTAAGAAAAAATAGTTTTGGACTGTTTTTCTTCAATTGATTACATTTTTTTGTAAATCTGATTTTTTCCCCTATTTTTTACCATTTTTAAATTTTTTTCAAAAAATCAAACTCCTCTGATTTGTCAATTTCCCCGAACGATTTATGCTTCTATGATTCAAACAACATCAAACAATTCCTAACAGCAAAACTGCTGCAAGACAAGACCTTGCTCAAACACACCAAGAACCTATAACCTGTTTGACTTAATACAACAAATAAAATGTTGGGATAAGTTTTCCACAAAATGCAAAAACATGAATAGTTGCCCTTGTAACAAGAATATTCAAATGTTTTATCTCATTGAATCATTATGCTCAAGGCCATAATACTTAGAAACTTCAAAATAAATGACAGAAACATTAAAGGAGTTTTTTATCATGCTATCTATGCAATTCTTCTAGAAGGCATGAAGGAAAAAAGTTGAAGCATAGCAGAGGCGCATGAATCACTAGGTAGCATACTATGCAGTCAGCTACCGGGCCAGGTGTTCTACCAACCAAAAAAAAAAAAACATTAGGAAACATGAACATGCATCCTATCTTCCGAAACACGATTGGGTGGTATTTTTCTCCGTTTGTTTTGAAAAGGAAAAATTTAAAAACTCCCCAGCCACGAACCAATCATGAATTAAAGAATCAGTTTAATAAAATCTAAAACAATTCCAAACATTAGAAAATAGAAGAGACTTTTCTTTGTCGTTGGTTGCAAGATTAAAAACAGAAAAGCTACATGAAAACATTCGGCGGGGATTGATTGAAAAAAGTTTCTTCAGATGCATTTAAGATGTTCGATAAGAGAAGGGTGAGCGGTAGACAAAAATTATTTCGTACTCACTCTTTGTTGTTAACGATGTTGAAGGAAACATTGTAGAGCGCATTCTTCCATTCTTAAAGCTTTTCCGAGCTGTATCTACCCTTCTTTTTTTGTCACGAAAATGCATCAATACAGACTCCTTTCGCAGATCAAACATTATCGGGCTGAACATGGTAGAAAACTGGAACAATTTTGAGCATAAATGAAAGCTCTGCCAAACACCATGGGGATTGTGCTGTATGGGAAAAAGCACTGCGCATAGTTTCTTCTATTTCTCTAAGAGGGAAACCTCCCGATTCAAGCACTTTCACAATCAAGAAAATGGTGTTTGGCAGAGCTATCATATATGCTCAAAGCAGCGTGCATAGCTGCTCTTATTTCTCTAGATAATAAATTCCCCAATTCGAAGTGCCCCACAATCAAGAAAAACACTAAATTCCATGCCAGTGAGGGCCCTAAATCCCACGCCAGTGAGGATGTTATAGAGAGTGGCCGCGATTGATCAAGGTCACGATTGTTAATGAACACGTCCGCAGGCAGCTTTCTAAACAGACATTGTGGATCTACCAGAAAGAGATGCAGATGGAGCAACTTCTTCAAAAGCATGCGTGAGCTCGACCTCTGGGAACTTCTTCAAAAGCATGCCATGGAACTGGGCAGAACTGAAAGCAGAAAAACAATGAAAAAAATCCACGAAAAAGCAGGATGTACCTTAGAAGTTGAAGGGATGCTGTGAACCCTATTACAGAGAAGGTTTATATACAGTGTGGAACGCGCAAAACTCCATCTTTCAATGCTATCAACAGTGAACTTGCCTCGAAAACTAGGGCTCACTTGTCATCGAAACCCTATATTGGCACTTTAGGGTTCACCTGTGAATTGTTAGATAAGTGTTCTAAATTTATAGAGTAGTTTGAAATTGTGGTCCAAAGTGTTTGTTGAGAGTTGTTTCTTTATGTTTACCTAATAATTTTATTGTTTCATGATATAACTTTTTTTATATAGTTAGGTTGAATATTTACAATGTTCCTATTAGAAAATCTAGTTGTAATTTTAACAAAAAATAGTTGATTTGATTGGTTTGGTTTGATATAACTTTTTCTATTTATAGTTAGGTTAAATATTTACAATGTTCTTATTAGAAAATCTAGTTGTAATTTTTTTTTTTTTTAAATTTCATTTGATTGGTTTGATTTGATTGACTTGATAATTTATGTTAGTAAATTTTTATTAATTTACTTGAATGTTATAGGATGTCATCTTGTTTTATTTGTTATTTATTTGATTGGTTTGAATGTAGGAGCAACAAAAGTAAAAGTTAGTTTCATAAAGTTAATTTGCACATAAGATTATACAAAAGAAAACTAGTCTAATGAATATAACTACGAACAATCTAACTTAATAAATTAGAACTAATAAACTAAGTAATCAACGAGTTTATACTAGTCAATTCTAAAAAAAAAATATTAACAATCAAAATTGAGTTTTAATCTTTTAGCAAAATATTGCAAACCAACAAAAAACTTGAATGAGAACTAAAGATGTTGGTGACAATATTGATGTGAATAGTTAGAATTCAATAATATGGGATAAGGGAAGAAGAATGTTAGATGAAGTAAGACGAATAGAGAATAGTGGTGAAAGATAAATTACTAAAATGTAAAGAATAGGCTACAAAATGCAATGAGAAATCAAAGAAAATTTATCATAATTAATTATTAGAATAAAACACCTATAGAGAATGGGCTACAAATAACTATAAAGGAAGGATAATTATAGTGAACTAGCTACTAAGGAGAGGAGTAAAATATGAGCTACCTTCTCTAGTTATGAAATAAATGAGGGATGAACATATTAAAAAAAATGACAAAAGAATAATTACAAAGAAAAAAATACCCCTTATATTGGATATGAAAGTAAGAATAAGTACAAAAAAGGGATTCTAAAACAAAGAAAAACACACTCAAAAGGAGGAAAACTAGAATCCTGGCCAAAATGAAAGGAGAAAATCTTTAAACAATGATGCTTAATCTGCCATTTTGAAATATCTAGGGAAACCATTAGTTTTACCTTGGTAGGCGATTGCAAAATCCTTAGATCGCTTTAGAAATCATTATGGCGCTAGTAAAATTAATGTATAAGTTACAAAATTGATGTAGTAGTTAAGAAATTATTATAGCAAAATAAATTCATGTTAGCTTGAAAAATAAAACCAAAGAAAATTTTGGGTCATTCACTCAAACTTAACATAAACTTAACCTAAACTCAACTAGGTGGAAATGTAAGCCTTTGTTTGGCTTGTTACACAAAAGAAAGATAAATCTAAATAGGAAGAATGACAAGGGAAACCTACAAGATCAACTAAAAGGAGGTGTCCCGGGAATTAAGATAAGTGCTAGGGTAAGTGCATGGAAATATGTGGTCAAAAGGGGGGGGTCTTTAGTGGCCAAATTTTCAATTCAAAAAAAATTGGCCAAGTAGATGAGAAACCAAAATAGTTATGTTCAAAATTTGAAGATGCAACAAGAACACGAGTCGTAGTGTGACTAATTTTTTAAAATGTTGGAGATTAAGGGGTTCAAAGAGGGGTACACACAAAGTGCTCCCATTATTATCAAAAATACATAACATAGCATCCAGTGTGGCCCCCATAAAATGTTAAAAAAAAATAGTATTTCAAAACCACTTCAATGAAATATTAGCTAACACCATGTAGTTTATACGTAATTTTTCTGTTAATTTTTTAACTAATTTTCAAAGTGGACACATCCTTGAAAAAACAACTTTTTTTTTTCAAAAAAATAGCTAAAAGGAGGATTGGAGCTCTCATTTGGGTATGTTGAGTTTGATTTTGATATTGCTTTACCTTGGAAGAGATTGCTTCATTTTTTATTTGTGAGAATGAAAACACCCTTGCAGGAGACATTCTTTGTTGAGAGATACAATTTGGAGAATGTTTGGTGGTTTCATTTAGAGTTCATATTTGGGCATTTTGGAGTTTACATATCGAAGTTTTCAAAGCTTATTGTATAACACATTTGAAGAAAATAGATTTGGAAAAAAATGTAGAGGGTTTATTTCTATTTGTTAGTTATATCTTCTCTTTAGCTAGTCGTACCATTGTCAGCTAGCGGTATAACTTCTTAAGGGCCACCTGAGATTTCTAGGGTGGTAGTTTGGGGTTTGTAACAGTTGGAATATGCATTTATTGGAGTGTTTTACTATTGTTTGTCATTTATAGACCCAGTCGTCCATTTTCAAAGCATTTTGGCACTTTGAGAATGTATACTTTGTGAGCAACTTCAATTATTTCTTGATTACATTTTGTGAGTATTGTGGGATTTTGATATGTTATGTCATTTTATGAACCGAGTTGTCATTGTATTTGAGAAATGTTGAAAAATCAGATGATGAATTAAATCTAGAACTTTTAACATTGCTATTTTTTAGTTTTATTTATTCTTTTAAATTTGTAAAAGTGTTGCAATATTAACTTTTTATCTACACTATTATTGCCATTGTTTGTATTTCAAAAACAATTCAAAACAACTCAAGCACAATTTAAAAACAAAAACAAATAAAGCCCAACCTTAACTGCATATTATGTTAATCTGACAAAACTTTACTTCCTTTATTGAATTTTTTAGTAGGTAGCAAAATATTTTGATGAGATAGTAGGTCTTACAAAGTATTATCAAAGATCTTAATAATTAAGATTTAAAATTGAAAACATAATTCGGTTGCACTTTATATTACTTCATGTCAATGAATTTTGCTAAAATGAAAGTACTTCTCATATTTGCATTTTTTTCATGTTGATTACTTTCAAATTGTTGACTTCATCTACAATAATTGTCATCTGTCATTATATTCGATTTGGACCTTAGAAAACTATTTAGAGCATACGACTACATTTAATTGACATATTTTTTTTCCTATATGTATATGTAGACACTTAAAATGGCATGTCACTTTAACACAACATCATTACTAACATTCCTCTTATTTTATTAGATAGTCTTTATTATTTAATTAAAATGTGTCTTGTTATATCCTAAATTCAAAATCATCATTTTCCTATAAATTCATAATTAAGTAATTTTAATTAATTACCTAATTATTTAACATCTAATCAAATATTTCATCAACTATTCATCTATAAAGTAATTAAATAAATTAATATTACTTAATTACTCCCTATGTCATTCAATTAATTTAATAAACATATTATTTAACTAATATTCCCTCTTTCTTATTATTGCATTTATGTAATTATTAAATCAAAGTATTCCTCTAATAAATAAATAAGTAATTATTTATTTATATTTCTCACATATACAAGTAAATGAATTATTATTTTTATTTATTTGTTATTATTCTCTCGCTTCTAACTAATACTGACCCTTGGTCTATCTACTCAATCAAGTCTTTTGACTCATCAATCACACTTCTAACTCCACAATTTTCTCTCATAATTAATCAATCAAATCAGTTATCTACTTAATCTATCTAGTCGTTCAATCCATCTAATCAGTCTTCTCTTCAATCAATTCAATCAACTCTTTAATCTATCTTCTTAACAGGTCAATCTATTATGTTGACAATGCAATCAAGTGAGTTGAAGTCCCAATCAGTCTGAGTTCACTCTTCAATCGCAGATAATCAGTCCCACCAATCTTGGAATCCTGATCGGAACCTCGAAATTCTTATAAATGGAGAGCTAATTCTCTTAATTTGTGAATCATGATTACTTTGAATTCTAATGTTGGCACATCGAGCACTCATTTCTAAGAGCCCACATTGCATAGAGAAGGAGAACAACAAGGAAGGACTACATGGTTTGCAAATTAATTATTTCAAAATGATTTCATATTGATTAATCATTTATGCTTGTTGTTTATCTTTCTTTCTTTCTTGATATTGGGAATACTAACTTTTATTAACGATCTTGTTGTGGTTAAGATCTTAGTGTTATTGCAGGTTTCTACAAATCCTTATTACCCCAATTACACAGTGTAATTTAGCTTATAATATACAAGCATGCAACTGATATAATAGATGACACGTTCATTTCCCTCTAAGTAATTCGAAGCCAAGAGTGTCCCAGTGAGTGTTTCGTTGTTGAAATGTACAATAAAAGTGGTTGACCTAGAATAGGAGACGTTAAGATGGGTGTTGAGAGAAGATAGCCTTTTAATTTCTGAAATGCATTTTGACAATTTTCAGTCCATTCAAATGTGATTCCCTTGTGAAGCAGATACGGAAAGGGGTGGCACTTATCTGCCAATTGTGAAATGAACCTTTTGATGGATTGCAACCTTCCCTATAAATGTATCAGCTCACAGAGACTTATTGGTGGTGACATGTCAATGATTGCTTGGACTTTCTTAGGATCTATTCCAATCCCTCTATGTGAAATGAACCTTTTGATGAAGCCTAGTAGTATGCCTGAGGTACTGACCCTAAAACCACCCAAAAACACACTTCTTAGGGTTCAATATGACTTTGTACTCCTCCAATTTGTCAAAGATTGGACCCAAAATAATTAAGTATATATTTCTCTCTAACGATTTGGCCAAAATATCATCCATGTGTTAGAATAACTGAGAGGGGGGGGTGAATCAGTGGCCTCAAAAATTAATCCAATAATCCAACCAGAACTTATATCAGAAATATGATACCTTTAGTAATATTTCAGTCCTACAAGATGTATGCCTTATGTAAATCTAACATATGTTTACTGCTCGGTGAATACTCTGTTTGTCATTTTTTTAATCTTTACCGAATAGTAGTAATGAACTTAGTGTTTACCGACCAATCATGTTTTAGTAATGTGTAAAGAAAAACATCAAAGCAATGAACCATATACACATTTGACACATGGGTTTTTAATGTGGAAACCTTGTTAAGGGAAAAAAACACTTGGGACCGATAACCCAAAATTTTTACTCTTCTGAAGTGAGCTCGGTGAAGAGCCAACCCTGTTAAAGGTTACAAACACACTGTTAAGTACGACCTTGTTAGAGGATTTAAAACCCTTGGTTAGTCTTTTGACCTTATGCATTCACTATGCTATCAACAAGAAAAAAACTTTTGATACTCTTGAGTATCTCAATACATTAAGGATGGTTAAATCCCACTTGGTTAAGAGATTTTCTGAATCAATGGTTAAACTGAAACAGTAAATGATCTATTCAACAATACAACTTTAACTTGCAGATTTTTAGATCTATTGTAAGTCCATAATACCTCTCTGATCAATATGCTCTTATTTTCCTTTTCTCCCCTCTTTCTTCTTTTCTGCTCAATGAATGTTGTTGCTTCTCTGTTGTTCGGTGTCTGCAGAATTCTTGGCTCTGTTCTTTAGCCTGTATGATCAGATCTGCATGAAGACTTATTTCTTCACCAGAATTATATTCAGCATTCCTCTCTTTCATAATGAATTACTTGTCTCTTTATATAGACATGATTTCACCATTTATTGTCCTTGTCTTTCTTGTCCTTGACGTAGATTGCTTCTTGATCCACAAATCTCATCATGCATTGCTTTAATCTTTAAAGGTTTGCTTTAGTTTTATCTCATAGATTTCTCCTTAACAACTATGAATAAAACTAGCTTTAAATATTTAGTTCAATTGGTCGATGGAACAATCAGTTAACTCTAATTATAGCTCCTGCCAGCTAAGTGTTTTGTCATTTCCTAACTCCAATTATGATCGGTGATCAACTCTTAGTTTGCTCGGTCATTGACTCTAGTTTTCCTCGGGCATCAACTTCAGTTCTACTCGGTGACCACTTCAGTTATGCTTGGTGTTGTGGTGCTCAGTATATACTGTGACTGCTCGGGGTTCTCTATACATCGGTGTGCATTGTTTGACAATGTTTACTGTCACTCGGTGTACACTGGCTTTTTATGTTTACCGATAACATAAACTTTATCTCCTTGGTTTCTTGAATTCTATGACAATATGTATATGACCAATCCGATTATATAAAGTTGAAATCAATGACAATACAATACATTAATTGATTTAATGTCTTACATTTACTTTCTGCAACTTGGTGATCATCAACTTATCATCTTCAAACATTCAATCAGTTATAGTTCATCAATCTCTCCCTTTGGCATTGATGGAAACATACTTTCAAAAATAATATGAAATATGTCATAACATGCCAAACTTATTGTTCTATAACCAATTTAAATATATGACTCTCGATAAGCTCTTCTAGCTTAGATTTGATTCTTGCAGAGTACTTTTCTTCATTCCCTTCAATGGATAGGTGTAGCAATTTTGTCTTCTGCTTCTGTATCTCCCTTTGTTGTAGAATCTCTTTTCCCTTTTATGGATAGATATGAAGTGAAATTTCTCAATTATCTCCCTTGGATGGATGGTTGTTTGTTTGAATCTTTCTTGGATCTTTCTCTCCCTTTGTAGAAACTTTGTTCTTTGAACTTTTCTCTCCCTTTGACTATTCCTCTCCCTGATGGATATTTCTCTTCTCTCCCTTTGGATGATCATGATAGATATTTCATATGTATATCTCCCTCTCTTTGACAGTGATGCCAAACAAAACAATATCATTGATTATCTCTCTCCATTAGCAATACAACTCTGTAGTAGCCAACAATATCTCTGGTGTTCAGTATAGATAAGTACCTTTTTGTGTACTGATATATCATTGTAGTCCATATCTTAGCTTGCATCAACATAATTGATCTTCTAATAATGTGTAGGTTGATGCAACCTCGTAGTCAGCTTAGTGACCAGTAGACAAGGGTCAGACCCCTAGTCTCTTCCTCAGGTACTCGAATGTATCTTTTGGCAATGGCTTTGTGAATATGTCTGCTAATTGTTCTTTGGATTGTACATATTCTAGAATCACTTCTTTCTATTGTACTTGTTCCCTCAAGTAATGATACTTAATAGCAATGTGCTTTGTTGTAGCATGCATTACAGGGTTCTTTGAAATGTTGATAGCACTTGTATTATCATAATAGATAATTACTGGTTCAAGGATTCCATATTCATACCTTTCAGTAATTGCTTGATCCATGCAATGTTAGAGCAATTTCCAACAGCAACCACATATTATGCTTTTGCATTTGATTGAGATATGCATCCTTGTTTTTTACTTATCTATGTGACAAGTCTATCACCCATAAAGAATGTTCCTCCTATTATGCTCTTTCTGTCATCTATGTTTCTAGCCCAATCAACATTGGTATAAACTTGTAGCTCAAATTTGCCTTCTTTATTATACTACAAACTATAGTCTTTGGTATTCTTTAGGTATCTCATGTAATTCTTTTAACAGCAGTCATGTGTGATTCCTTGGGATTAGCAGAGAATCTTGCAACTATACCAACTGCATGTGCTATATCTGGTCTTGTGTGTACAACATACATTAGTTTTCCAATCATAGATATGTATAAGGTCTGGTTTACCTCGGTTGAATTGTCTTCCTTTGTCAATTTGCATCTGGTTGCCATAGGTATTCCAACTGGTTTGGAGTCCTCCATTTTGAATATCTTCAGAACTTCTTTGATATATTTGGATTGTGTGATGTAGATGCCTTCTTCCTGTTGTAGAATTTGTAGACCAAGAAAAAATTTGATCTCTCCAAACATTGACATCTCAAATTATTTTCTCATTTCATGAGCAAATGATTTGCATAATATATCATTACCTCCAAATATGATATCATCAAAAAATATCTCATCAATCAGAATCTTATCATCAGTATCTCTTTCAAATATAGATTATTGTTATCACTTGTTCTTACAAATCCAATACTAATGAGATAAGAGTGAATTCTTTCATACCATGATCTTGGTGTTTGTTTCAATCCATACAGGGCTTTGTGTAGTCTACAAACCATGTTCCTCTTGTTAGGATCAACAAACCCTTTAGGTCGTTCAATGTATACCTCTTCTTCTAGTATTCCATTCAAAAATGCAGATTTGACATCCTTTTGGTATACTTTGAATCCTTTGAAAGAAGCTTAAGCAAGTAGAATTCTTAATCCTTCTATTCTAGCAATGGGTGCAAAGGTTTATCCATAGTCAATACCTTCTCCTTTTGCATACCCTTTGCATACCAGTCTTGCTTTGTTCAATGTGACTTCGCCATTCTCATTTAGTTTGTTTTTGAATATCCATTTGGTACCAATGACATTGTTGTCACTCGGTCTAGGTACTAATGTCCATGTTTTGTTCTTCTCAATCTGGTCAATATCTTCATTCATTGCACTAATCCATTCTTGATTCTCAAGTGCAGTATTAACAAATTTAGGCTCAAGATCACAAATCAAACATCTAGTGTTTAGTGACTTACTTCTTGTTCTCATTCTAGCTCTTTTGTCTCCAACGATCTAGTCACGTGTATGGTATCTTATGACACACTTAGCAAGTACAGGTTCAAATCTTTGTTCATCATTCTGATCATCATCTTGACCATCATTTTGATCTTCATCGCTTGGTTCGTCATTGTGAGAAATTTCTTGATTCTCGGTGTGTGCAGCCTATTGCTCGGTTGCATTGTTCTGTCCCTCAGTAGCGATACACTGTTGCTCGGATAGAGTGTCAGGTTCTTCACTATAGACAAATCTGTTGTAATCTTTTGGTTCCTTTATACTTTCCTCATCATTTTTCTTAGTAAATTCATCCACTTTAACATTTGCACTTTCAATGATTTTGTTAGAGGATTTGTTAAGACATTTATAAGCTTTGCTTTTGGTTGAATATCCTAAAAATATTCTTTCATCACTTTTAGAGTCAAGCTTTCCATTTCTATTATCTTTCAATATATAACATTGACTTCCAAAAATTCTAAAGTAACTCACATTTTGTGTGTATCCATACCATAGCTCATAAGGTGTCTTATTGGTGTATGTCTTCAATTGAACTTGGTTTAATATATAGACAGTAGTACTTACAGCTTCTCTCCAGAATGTTTGTGTGATGCCTTTCTCAATCATCAGTGTTCTGGCACAATCAATGATTGATCTATTTCTTCTTTCGGCAATCCAATTTTGTTGTGGTGTTCTCAGTGCAGAAACATGTCTTGTAATTCCATGCTCATTACAAAAGTTAGTGAATTCATCAAAAATAAATTCTCCTCCTCTATCTGACCTTAGACATTTTAGTTCTTTTCCACTTTGTTTTCAACTATGGCTTTATACCATTTGAACATCTTGAATGCTTCTGATTTCTCTTTTAAGAACATAACACTCATCATCCTATAATAATCATCAACAAATAGAATGAACTATTTGTCACCATAATATCTTTTTGTTCTCATTGGTCCACAAAAGTCAGTATGGACTAATTCTAGAATAGCATTAGATGTGTATGTTTTGCTCTTGAAACTAGACTTTTTCATTTTACCTTTTTGACAATTCTTACACATGACATGGTCAGGTTTTGACATGCTCGGTAAGCCTCTTACTTTTCTTTTCTTGCTTATCCTAACCATGTTGTCGAAATTCACATGACATAACCTTTTATGCCACAACCAACTATCTTCATTTCTAGTTAATAAACAAGTGGTCTCAATCTTATTAAGATAGAATAGGTTGCCTTTTATTTGTTCACCAGTACCGATCAACCTTCTTGTTTCATTGTAGATCTTTTCCTTTTTATTCTCAAATGCAACTCAGTGTCTTGTGTTATTCAGATGTGAAACACTCAATAGATTATAGTTAAGTCCTTTCACCCAATATTCATTTTCACATCTGATCAGATTATTCAACATGATTGTTCCTTTACCTTCAATTGGACAAGGTGAGTCATTACCCATCCTAATTGACCCACCATTATAATATTCAAAAGTTTCAAAATTTTCCTTATCTCTAGTCATGTGGTGAGTAAAGCCATTATCAATAATCCAGACATCATTTTCACTAACCTTAGATATGAGTGCAGTTTCAACATACCTTTCTTCTTCGTCTAAATCATCCTTCATAGCAACAAATGCTACCTCAATATATTCATCAGACTTGGTGTCAGTATTTTTATCTTTGTTCTCAACCAGGTAGCAAGCCTTATTGCCTTTGTCCTTGTAGTCTCAGTTATCTCTTCTGTCAGAGTGTCGGTTGCTTCTATAGTCTCAGTCATCACTTCTGTCAAACTTCTTTTCATAAGATCTGTCATTGTTTCTCTCATATTTTCTCTTGTTAGGGCATCTAGCAGCAAAGTGTCCAATTTCTTTGTAATTAAAACATACCGATGGTAATTTACCTTTATATCTACCTTTTCCTCTTTGCAATCTTCTAGTCATTAGTGCTTTAATTTCATCAAGTTCTTGTTCATCACTATCAATTTCACTATTATTTCTCATAGTGTGTTTGTGACTTGATTTACTTATTTTCATAGAAGATTTGAATGCAAACTCAATAGTTGGTAAGACACTATTGTCAAAGTTATTCATCTCAAATGAAACAAGTCTACCAATCAAACTATCTAGAGTAACATTGTTATTTGCTACTACTCTCATTTCTTAAATTGTAGATAAACATGTAGTAAGGTTATCATAATTTTACTTACCATTGTTTCTTCCTCAAGTACACCTCCTACTCCCTGGATAGCATTGACAACTTCTTTGATTTTGCTACTGTACTAAGTGATGTTCTCTCCTTCTTTCATTCTCAGGTCATCAAACTTTCCTCTTAAGCTTTCAGCTTTAGCTCTCTGCACATTTGTATCTCCTCCATGTACTAGCTTGAGTTTGTCCCACATTTGCTTTGCAGTGGTGCATGATTTGACATCTTCAAATTTAGCATCAGATAGTGAAGACACAATTTCTATCAACATAGAGTTGTGTTCATGTTTGTTTCTCAATTGATCAACAGTCAGAGGTCCTGTCGGCGCAATATATTCAGTATCCAAGTATTGTCTGACATCATTTCCAATACCTGATAGGTGGAGTCTTATCCTGCTTTGCCATAATGCAAATTTATCTTTGTTCAACTTAGGCACATCCCTTTTTCTCATCTTGTTATCTTTATCTTGATTCTTTAAACTCTCTTCCAAGCACACTAGCTCTAATACCAATTGTTAGAATAACTGAGAGGGGGTTGTGAATTAGTGGCCTCAAAAGTTAATCCAATAATCCAACCAAAACTTATATCAGAAATATAATACCTTCAGTTATTTTTCAGTCCTACAAGACGTATGCCTTATGTAAATCTAACATATATTTACTGCACGGTGAATACTTTGTTTATCCTTTTTCTAAGCTTTACCGAATAACAGTAATGAACTTAGTGTTTACCGACTAATCATTTTTTAGTAACGTGTAAATAAAAACATCAAAGCAATGAACCATATATACATTTGACACATGAATTTTTAATGTGGAAACCCTATTAAGGGAAAAACCACTTGGGACCGGTAACCCAAAATTTTCACTCATCTGAAGTGAGCTCGGTGAAGAGCCAACCTTGTTAAAGGTTACAAACACACTGTTAAGTGCAACCTTGTTACATGATTTAAAGCCATTGGTTAGTCTTTTGACCTTATGCATTCACTATGTTGTCAACAAGAAAAACCTTTTGATACTCTTGAGTATCTCAATACATTAAGGATGGTTAAATCCCACTCGGTTAAGAGATTTTTTGAATCAATGGTTAAACTGAAACGATAAATGATTTGTTCAACAATACAACTTTAACTTGCATATTTTCAAATATATTTTAAGTCCATAATACCTCTCTGATCAATATGATCTTCAGTTCCTTTGCTCCCCTCTTTCTTCTTTTCTGCTCGGTGAATGTTGTTGCTACTCTGTTGCTTGGTATCTATAGAATTCTTGGCTCTATTCTTCAGCCTGTATGATCAGATCTACAAGAAGACTTATATCTTCACCAGAATTATATTCAACATTCCTCTCTTTCATAATGAATTACTTGTCTCTTTATATAGACATGATTTCACTCTTTACTGTCCTTGTCTTTCTTTCTCTTGACGTAGATTACTTCTTAATCCGCAAATCTCATCATGCATTGCTCTAATCTTTAAAGCTTTGCTTTAGTTTTATCTCGTAGATTTCTCCTTGACAATTGTGAATAAAACTAGCTTTAAATCTTTAGTTCAACTAGTCGATGTAAATAAAACAATCAATCAGTTAACTCTAATTATAGCTCTTGCCAACTAAGTATTTTGTCATTTCCTAACTCCAATTCTGATCGGTGATCAACTCTTAGTTTTCTTGGTCATTGACTCTAGTTGTCCTCGGGCATCAACTTCAGTTATGTTCAGTGTTGCGGTGCTCGGTATACACTGTGAATGCTCAGGGTTCTCTATCTGTAGGTGTGCACTGTCTGTCAGTGTTTACTGTCACTCGGTACAACACTGGATTTTTGTGTTTACCGATAAAATAAACTTTATCTCTTTGGTTTATTGAATTCTATGGCAATATGTATATGACCAATCAGATTATATCAAGTTGACATCAATGATAATACAATACATTAACTGATTTAATGTCTTGCATTTACTTTCTGCAGGTCGGTGATCATCAACTTATCATATTCAAACATTCAATCAGTTATAGTTCATCACCATGTAATCCTCCATGGTTATATGTATCATATCACGTAATATAGTTATCATTTCACACTGATATGTAGCAGAAACATTATTTAGACCAAAGGCCATGACACGCCAATAATAAGTGCCCTAGGCACAAGTGAAAGTTGTTTTGTGATGATCTTTTGTCATAAATCTTATCTAATTATAGCTATAAAAACCATCCATGAGTGATAACATTTGGTAGCCAGCAGTCGGGTCTACTATCATGTCGATATTTGGTAAAGGGAAATCATTTTTAGGACATGCAAAATTTAGGTCGCTAAAGTCTGTACAGATTCTAATATCTCCATTAAGCTTGGAGACTAACACTAGGATAAATATCTAGTTATCTTAATCAATAGGCCTTATAAAGCTTGCATCTAGCAGTTTCTGGAGCTTAGCTTTGACTAACAATGCCACTTTTGGGTACATTTTCAGGAGCTTTTGTTTGAAAGGTTTTTCTCCTAGTTTCAATGGTAGATGATGTAGGACTAATTATGGATTTAACCCAAGCATGTTTGAATATTCCCAGGTGAAGTGGACTTGTCAATCTTTAAATAAATGTATAAATTGTTCTCTTTCCTTGGTTGTTAATGATTCTGCCAAATGAATCAATCTTTTTGTCCCTACAGTCCCTAGATTGATTATTTGTGTCTTCTCTACTAGTAGCGGTGACTTTTCCTCATTGATCGAGAGTATGTCAATCTCTCCATCCTTGGGTGCCTCAGAGAGGTTGTCACACTTAGATACATCCTTTGTTTTTACTATTTTATGGTTGGAAGGTACCTTTCACTTTTCACCTAAAAACCTTACATTTTATTTTTGTTCATTTTTGCAACTAGAGGATTGACATATCTCACTGAAATATGTTGTTCTATCCAAGTCAATTATGAAGTTGGCCTTATGGTCTCCCATTGGTATTCCTTTGTGATTTCTCGAGAACTCAACAAAAGCTTCATCATTTTGGAAGATGTCTATAGTCGATGGATTTTGTTGTTCCCAATCTATCAATCCAAGATAGACCAAGGCAATGCTATATTTGGTTTGAAAAGAGGAAATAGGGACTATTGTCAAGGTATTGACATATGAATCATACATGGACTCATGGGTCTTAGATGATGAGGAGGATGAGGGTTCTTATCAAGTCCATAATTCTTCAATCCAAACACGTTGATTGGTAGGTTTATTGTGAATGGATAGTCAAGTAATAGTGGTATTGAAATGAAGGATACTTTTTGTACTTGGGGTATCCCACTCATTTTCATTAGAGTATGATTCAGATAGGTACTCCTCGAATGGCTCAACCTCATCGTAAGCATGCACATCTATATCATTAGGCTCTAGGGTATTTGAAGTACTTTCCTCTGGTGGTCGGTACCCTAAGCCACAAAATATTGCATTTGAATAAGGTGCTATAGGTTCCACAATTCCTTGGCTATGCTTTCCAAGACCTGTACATCCATTGTATCCTTGCTTTTGGATAATTGTATACCCCCTTCCACACTCATGAGCATGAATTTTAACTATAGGGGGTTCCTCATCTGTGTATAGCTAGTAAGACAATTCTTCTTCAATGGATTCTTCGTGTAGTTCAGCCCATCTTGTGAAGATAGTTGGTTGATAGACAAGCGTAAGTGCACTAAGTTACTGGTCAGAAAAGTGGACACATGCAAAAAAAAACTCAAAATTTTGCAAAACCCTTGCAGGTTATTTGAATTTTAAAATAATTTGGCTTGGCAACACCGAGCCTAAAATAGGCTATTAAAAATATATAAAGTTCCTCATAATTCATGCGGTTTATGAAGAACTATATGTTTATTTTCAACTCACATGTTGTTCTCTTTTCTAATGCCCAAAAACATCAAACAACGACTTGAGGTATCTAAAAAACACTAGAACCCGAGCGTGTTCCTAATAGAATTGTATTTTCTCAACATTTAGAGTAATTTGCAACCATGTCATGTTGTCAAACAGGAAATTATTTGTTGTGTTTATTTTTATTTTTTGAATTTGAATTAAGGTAGGGTTTGTTTAATTGATTTAATTTTTTTTTTAAAATTAATTTGATGTCAGATTCTGAAAACAATCCCAAACAACAAAAAAGACAACAAAGACTTCTTCTTGCACAACCAACACAAGAAAACCTTGAAAACATTGCACATGAGCAACAAAAAAACCCCCAAGGCACTGCTCCACAACAAGAAAACCTTCAAAATGATGCTCATGAACAACCACCACCCCAAAACCCTCTGCGTCCTCCAGTAGATCGTGTATAGGCCACACAGGAGGATCTTATCAATTGTCTGACACAAAATACTATCCAAATTTCTATATTAGTGAATAGGTTGAGGTCCTCTAGTCAGGAGCACCATGATGAACCATAACTAATTGAATGTTTGAAGATGTTAAGTTGATCACTGAAATGCAGAAAGATAACACAAGACATTAAATTAGTTAATGGATTGTATTGTCATTGATGTCAACTTGATATAATCTCATCAGTTATATACAAAGTTTCAAAGACTTAAGAGAATCAGAAAGAAAATGATTATGCTTTCAGTAATGCATAAAAGATCAGCATTCACTAAGTGACTACAAACACCGATGGGTAGTGCACCCTGACGGACAGAGAAACCTGAAAGTAAAGTCATAGTGTTGCCCAAGCAATAAACCCAACAAGCATTACTGAAGAGAAAAAAATCAAAAGCATTATCGACAAGCAGAACTTCACAGTGATGCCCGACGGACAGACAACCCCGACGGAGATGCCTGAGGAGAACTAAAGTGTTGACCGAAGCTATCAAAGAGTTAAACACTGAAAAGAACTGAAGTTCAGAAATGACAAAATACTTAGCTGGCAAGAGCTAACGATAGAGTTAACTGGTTGTTAACATTATTTTTCATCGACGAGTTAAAGCTAGAGATAAGGGAAAGATTTAAAAGCAACTTTGTTACAGTTGGCAAGAAGATATCTATGAGATAAAACATGAGTAAAGATTTAAAGCAAGATTGGCTAAAATTGTGGATCACGCCAAGAACAAGAAAGTTAAGAACAAAGAACGATGATATCATGTCTAGAAAGAGACAATCTAATTCATTATGTATTAGAGGAGTGAAGAGAGAAAAAAGATGTTGGAGAGAAACTGATGAAGAACAACTTCATACAGTCTTGATTAATCAAGCTGAGGAAAGAGATAAAGAATTCTGTGGATACTAAGCAACAGAGAAGCACAACATCACCAAGCAAAAAGAAGTCGAGCAAAGATATTGAAAAGACACATTGATCAGAAAAGTATTATGAGCTTACAATAGATCTAAAAATCTGCAAAGTATAGTTGTATATGTGAACAGATCATTTACTGTTTCAATTTAACCATTGGATCAGAAAGTCTCTTAACCAAGCAGGACTTAAAAATCCTTTCTATATTGAGATACATCCTAAGGAGTATCAAAAAGTTTGATAATGAAGATATCATGAGATGTCAGATACCATTTGACAAACTACACTGGGTTTGGTCATAGAAGGTAGCATAGAGATGTCAGATATCAAGTGACAAACTATTCTATTTAAATCCTCTAACAAGGTCACACCTAACAATGTGTTTGTAACCTTTAACATGGTTGGATCTTCACCGAGCTCACTTCAGAAGAGTGAAAATTTTGGGTTACCGGTCCCAAGTGGTTTTTGTAATGACCTAAAAGTGGTCACCTAAACCCTAGACCCCTAATCTCAGTCTCATATCAAGAAACCCCAATCTCGATAATTCTAAGTCCTAAACCAAATAGGCAATTTATCAATTTCAAGCTAATTTGACCTGAATCCTAGGTCCTAATTAACCATCATACTTGATTAATTAATTATTTCTTAAAAATACAATATATTGGCAAAAAACCTTATGTTAATTATCTAATTGATATTCTAATATATTAATTAAATAAAATTACTAAATTATCAATAAAATTCAAAAAGGAATTAAATTAATTAATTAAAACAAAATATGCATTTAAAATCAATTAAATCTTTAAAAATGCATATCATGCCATCAATTATTTTTTTGAATTAAAATATGTATTTAAAATCAATTAAATCTTTAAAAATGCATATGATGTCATCAACTATTTTTTGAAAATAAATCTTTTTTTTTTTTTGATCAGTAACATTAGTATTTTTATTGATAAAGATGAGGAAATACATCAAAGGCCAGTCTTCTGGATGGCTGTCATATTACAAACCCACACACTTACCTACCCTACCATTATGCTTCCAACATAGTGCTAAGAGACTAAGGGATATAAACATCCCCGAGAAGAGAGATGACAAAATTAGGGGATTTAATATACTCATAAAAGATGCATTATGCATCAACCCCCTGTAGCAGTAAAACATCTATTTTCCAAAAGAGAACCCCAAAAAACTCCCGCCACGTTTCCGCCCACCAACTTATTTTTTGAACCAGGCGTCGGATTTTGCCTTGGTGAAGTTTGGGATGGATCTGTCGCCTGCAAGTGTGGCCCTGGAATGATTTGTCGCCTGTTTCTTCTTCTCCCCCATGAGTGAGGAGTCCACCCATGTATCTGCACTTGCGCTGGCCCCTGTCGCCATGCCTCCACCCTTGCCCAGTTGATGTCTCAGCGGCTCACCAGGTGGTCGCACACTTTTGATGGGAGTCATCTTTGTGCGCACCTTCTGTGCCTCCTCCTACTCCTCCGGATGCTCATACATCATTTTGACTATCTTGCCACGCCTTCGTGGCTTTTGGGATATGGACTTCCCTTGGGGTCGCAGATGACCACACGAGCAAAGGTTGTAGCGGCATCACTCCTCCTCCAATTTGCCTCCATGGGTTTGTTCCCATGTGCAGCCCAATGCCCAGCTCTGCCCTATTTAAGATTTCTTCGAAACCCTCCAGCCACTGCGAATCAATGCAGGCTTCCATGACTGTTCTTACCTCTTCCTTCAAGTCCCCCACCGAAAGGGCCAGGGCAACAAAGAGAGAGGCGATGTCTAGATTCGACCGCCTCCTCCAGTAGTCGTCTAGGTATTCCAGGCCAAAGAAATCCATGATTGCGCTCATGAAGGCCTGACCATCAAACAGGAAGATGTTTCTCAGTCGCCGCACCGTGACGTTCCCTGTGTAAGCCTGCGTCTGATTGCTTGACTCCAAAGCAAAATTCGCCTCCATGATCTTCACTCTGTTGAAACCCTGCACAAAGTGATTTGAGCTGAGAGCTTTCTGAGATTAAAAGATTCCCAGGAAAGTTCTGGAAACACGTCATGAAATAATGTCTTTCATGCGGTCTTTATGAGTATTATGAATTGCACTCTCATACATGTAAATGTTGATTCAAGCGTGCCTCTTTCGGTGTGTGGGCAAGATCGGTATCAAGTTATTCCAACTTGAGAAGACCAAAGTCCTCAAAAATTTTGTCTTCTTTCTCATGGGGACGGTTTGCACCCAAGTTGGCCAAGTAATCGGCCACCACATTTGCCTCCCTATATACATGGGGAATCTGAAAGTCTTCAAATTTCAACATAAAACATCGTATCTATTGAATATGTTTGTCCAGATGCCAAGCCTCCAGGTTTCCTTTCTTAATCCCATTAATGATGATTTTAGAATCTACCTCTAGATGCACCTTTCGGAAGCCCAATTTCACTCCCATTAAGGTAGCTTCTTTCGCAACTTCACACTCTGCCTCGTTGTTAGTTCCATCACGAAGCCTCCTTGCTGCGATAGCCACTGTATTGCCCTCATAATCCCATGCTATACAGCCGCACCTGGAGGTGCCTGGATTGCCTCTGGCTGCGCCGTCAAAATTAATTTTTATCCATCCTTCTTCTGGGGGTTGCCACCCACATTTCACCTTTCGAAGAGAAGGATTAACCCTTTGAAACCTATGAACAAGCGAAAATAAATCTATTTTATTCAGTTGATTTAATCTTATATTTTCTCATTTTGGAAACAAATTTGTTTTATTCAGTTAACTTAATCCTATCTATTTATCATTTTGGAAATAAAGTTGTTAACTGAAAATAATTTTGGAAGTTTCCAAAAAGACTGAATCTTTTGACCAATCAAATTGCTTGCACATGGTTTGTGCTTCCTCAAATCAAATCTGAGCCATTATTTCCTTCAATCTCAACCATCAATTTTGGGAGAGATTTTCTATAAAGGAGAGTTTCATTTCCTTCACAAAGGATCCCAGTTTTAGCTATTATTATTATGCAATTTTCATTTCTTAATCTTTCAAGTATTTTAGCATTTCATAGCTTTTTGATTGGATAATGGTTAGTTTACTTTCAATCATGCAAACCATAATCTAGAGTACATTTCAATTTGGTGTTTGAAAAGAAAAAAATTCAAATTGGTGTCATAAAATCAATCTAATTAGCTTGGGATCAATCTTACATTTGCATATTCATTCTAGTTTCATCATTTATCTAGCTTTAAATTCCTTCATTTAGAATGGGTGTAGTCATTGTTTCTTGCAATGACCTGAGAACAAGATTCAAACTCCAACCTACTAGAAGGCAATAGATCGATTTAGATTAGTCATTTGTTTATCATATTTGATTTGGACTAACCATGCAATGATCTATTGAAGTGTGTGTTTGCAGCTGCAGGTATCTGACACAATTTCACACACACAAATTTTCACTTAACAAGGTTTCCACATTAAAACCCATGTGTCAATGTGTTTATGAGTCATTACTTTAGTGTTTTGGATTACACATAATTAATTCTGGATTGATCGGTATACACTAAGCAATTTACTATTTTTCGGTAAATGAAAGACTGCTAATCGGTAAACAATAAGAATGAGGTTTAACAGTGAACTCTGAATAGTAGTTATTTGTTATTGTTTGAAGGCATTCATCTTGTCAGACTAAAGATAACTAGAGGCTTAATATTACGGTACTAAGTTTTTGGGTTGATTTATTGGAATATTTTGAGGCCACTATGTACGCCTCTTCGTTTGATTCCCAAAGCTTTCCAAAGGCGAGGGTTAGTAGCAAAGGTTTCACAAATGAATGCAAATCAAGTATATAATGACTACTAAACGAATACTAGAAATGTGATCAATAAAATGTACAAGCAAGAGAAAGAAAGACAAATAAATGCAAACCCCACGATGCTTGAAGCTTCTATTGTTTCTCTCTACTCCTTTCGAAACGTGTTCTTGATGCTCAGTATTGGTGGGGCAGCATCTATGACTTGAGAAGTGTCGAGAATTTGATAATTGAAATGTGTGTGTGTGATCGCAAGATGGCTTGAATGCTAGAACCAAACTGACGGAGTAATGGCCCACGAGAGCTTGAAATCCTGGACCCTTCAAATGGTTATGAAAGGTTTATTATATAGGAATTGGTGATGATATGAACAGTTGAGATCAATCCCAGAGATGGGGAGATGAACGGTTGAGGTCAAAAGGAACAGGAGAGGTCCTCAGTAAATTCCACCTCTTCATTTGGTAAAGAGGAGATAGAGTTTGGTTTACTGAAGAGCTAATTATGAGTTACCTTTTTGAATTGAAGAGGTGGGTGAAGTTACCCATGTGGACTGGAGAGATGGGTGGAGTAACCCATGTGATCTGATTGGAGTTATCTCTTTGAAGATAAATGA
>MU226448.1:448952-486462 GCA_018584345.1 Thuja plicata
TGAAAATTTGGGGTATCGGTCCCAGTGGTTTTTCCCTTAACAGGGTTTCCACGTTAAAATCTTTGTGTTATATGTGTATGGTTCATTACTTTATTGTTTTACATTCTACATATGCATTTATGGATTGCTTGGTATACTCTGCATATTTACTTAGTATTGATAAATATAGTTTACTGCTTATCGGTTATCAAGGAGAATAAGGATAGACAAGGTAAACCGATAGACAGTTATTTGTTTCAAGTATTTCAAAGGCATGCATCTTGTAGAGACTTAATAATTGGAGAAGTATTGATTGGTGGATTAAATTGGATAAATTTTTGAGACCACTGATTCACCCCCCCTCTTAGTTATGACTAATAAGAAAGTGGAGAAACCTAGGTTGCATGATAATAATTAATAATAGAATTAGTTATTATATGCCTAAAGTTTAGCTTAAGTGAACTAGAGATAAAAAGTGACTTAATAATTAAATCAATAATGATTTAATTAATAAGTGAAAATACCTTTTTACTCTAACACCCCCCTTAAGATAAACTTAGGGAGAAGCTAAAAACCTATAAACAACTACTGAAAGCAGCAAACGGGTCCCGAAAATATGGCCTAATAAGGTACCCAAGTACAAAAATCTCTGTAAAGAGGAGAAAGGGAGAAAACCCAGTGGGAAAAAACCCTCTCCAAAAAGAGATGAAGACTAGTGAAGGACTGAAGAAGCCTCCAAAATAGAGAATGTCCTAGAAGATAGGATCAAAGATCAGGTAGAGAAGACTATAATCTGCATGAGTGCCCTCAAATGACACTACTCAAATTAGGATGGAAAACAAAGACAAACATCAGAACTCGAAGATACAGATGGAAATAAACCAAAGTTTAAAGAGTTGATCAAAAGAAGAACATGAAGAACACCACTGAAGCATGAAGCTATAAATACTGTCAAAGAATAATTGCTGGAACCTCCACTGAAATAGAATCTGATTAGGTAGAGAAGACTATAATCTGTATGAGTGCCCTCAAATGGCACTACTAGAATCAGGATGGAAAACAAAGGCAAACATCAAAAATCAAAGATATAGATGGAAAAAAAACTCTAAAGTCTGAAGAGCTGATCAAAAGATGGAAGGATGCCTCCAAAATAGGAATGAAAGAAGTGTCCATATGATAAATGATCCATCTCATTGAAATGCATAGTTACCCAGCCACTACATCCGCCTAGTACATAGGAACAAATACTAAATACATATCTCACTTCATCAAACCAAGGAAGTATTAGAACTAATAGGAAATACCCCCCCATAATGTTGAGCACAAAGAGGTATGAAAGGTACACTGAACCAGACTGCCAAGAATGATTGCATATCGAAGAAAGTACAAACACATATTAAAAAATGGTTTCGAGGATGATCAATATTTGGACACAAATAATGAGGCTAATGTCAAGGAAGGAAAACTCACTTGACAAAGGTAGATGACAAAACAAGGCAAACATCAAATCCCCCCATGACACTTTATTATGTAGTGTGGGTACAAACATACACAAAATGTGCAAGATCCCAAGCATGCAATGATGAATCAATCTTGTCGAGTATGATCAATCTTTGGACACAAATAATGAGGCTAATGTCATGGAAGGAACACTCACTTGACAAAAGTATATGACAAAATAAGGCAAACATCAAATCCCCGCATAACACTTTATTATGTAGTGTGAGTACAAACATACACAAAATGTGCAAGATCCCAAGCATGCAATGACAAAAATTTATCTCAGTGCGTTTGCAAAAAAGAAATGGTACAGAAATAGATGTCTACAAAGCTCATGCAAGGAAAATGATCCTAGGACCTGAAATATCCAAGATATCCACTAGATTGCAAAAAAAACAAAAAATAGAATAAAATATACCTAGAGTAGATTATCGTAATGATACCTATACAGGAAGAAAGAGAATGAAACCAAATTTCTGATGACATGTCCAAAAGTAAAAAATGGAGTCAGGAGGAGCAAGATATGGTAGTCAAAGTGCAAATATGGAACCCTGACTTTGACTAGAAAAAACCCTGCAAAATAGAAAATAAAAAAACCAAACCTAGAAAATCAGGTTGGAATCGGAACCAGCTTTTCGGTGATATCTTGTTTGGCCAAAATTTTTTCCGTTTGCACAAGTTATGAACAAAAAACTGACAAGAGGTCAAAACATGAATAACCCCAAGTGATCCTACTAAATCTGGCGATGCCACTAAATCTGGCGGAACTGCCAGAATTTTGGCCAAAATTGGCAGATGTACCAAGAAAATAATAATAATAATTATTATAAAAAATAAAAAAATAAATAATAATTTTTTTTTTTTTGTCTATCACCTCAAAAATATGCCCATAAAGGGTCATCGGGCATAAATAAAATTTTGGCCTCAGAATGCAAATGTGTCCATATTGGACATGTCTTATATGGAAATAGGGGTTTTTAAAACTTTTGAGCGTAGCCGTGAGGTCGGTTTGTGCCAAAATTTCTCCAAAAATTATCTCCCCTCTAGATCCACACAAAAAACACTAAAAATTTGAAACCCTTGGTGCTCCAAAAAATCTTCAAGAAACTCAAGAACATACTACAACAAAAACACTATGATACCATGTTAGAATTCGAAGAATTCAATCACCAAGATCCACTATATGCAAAATACCTGTCACAAAAGCAAAGAATGGAGACACAAATCATAATAATCTAAAAGATGAATATTCATTCAGAAAGAGAATATAGGGAATTACAAAAGAATTAATAATTACAAAGAGATCAATCCTTATAAAGGAGATCAAACACTAGAAGGTGGAGAAACCTAGGTTGCATGATAATAATTAACAATAGAATTAATTATTATATGCCCAAGTTTAGCTTAAGTGAACTAGAGATAAAAAGTGACTTAATAATTAAATCAATAATGATTTAATTAATAAGGGAAAATACCTTTATACTCTAACAATTCATTCTATGCAACTCATTGCACATGCAACATTTTTGTAACTCTATTATTGACTTGACATTTATGCCATTTTTGTAAATGTACACGATTATTGTTCAGTTTCATATATATGAAAGTTGATATTCGATCCAATTTGTTCATTGTGTGCATATCTTTGTACTTTAAAACTTAGTTATTTGCAATTGAAATGGGATCCAACTAGTTCAATTTGTGTATGTCTGGATAATTTGAAATGTACATATTTACAATTTAAATGTGATCCAATTTGTTCATTCTATGCAACTCATATGGCGTATACTTTTCAATGATTATTTAATATAATAGAATGCAAACATGTTTATTATTGGAGTCATATTATACTTATGAAAGAATGAAATTCAGACACAAGTGTCATCAACACCGCCAAATTTTATTGTTGGAACACACATTGGGAATGATCAATTTCATATATCTACCTCTTTGGACACCTTTTGATATGTTTCAACACATTAAAACTATCAATATTGTTTATTTGAACCTTTCCTAGGCTGTTGGAGTATATTTTTAGTTTGGGAGAGTGTTTAGAGGGTAGGTGCTTTGTAAGACATGAATAATTGTCCCTTAAATACCTAAAATCAACCATTTTTGAGCAAGTTGTTCCTAAACATGACATGTCAAGTTTGACATATGCTAGGTGTCACCAAATGGTTATCTAAAAAGGTCAATTTTTTTTATATGAGAGGTGTATGTATCAGAAGTTAAGAACCAAAAACTCAATTTTGAGGGCTACTAGGAACAAACCCTCATTGTGAAGGAAGCCCAAATCATTTTATGTTCGTTATGGGCATGAAATGACACCTTGATCATGTTTCGTTGGGTGGGTTTACCCTAGGCATGGTCCCACTTTGTCTCTCAACACACCAGCACACTCAACACCATACATTAGTGCTGATGTCTCTTGTGTACCCTAAGTGCAAAAAATTGTCCAACTTTGACAAACTATCTCTTGCAAACTGTGGCACTTGTGCATGATCTATTTGAAGCTATAAGGTTGTGTTAGGCCCCCCTACAATAACCTATCTCAGTTTTTGAATGCTCAAAATCATTTTTTCACAACAATAATTTTGCTCAAGGTGCAAAAAGTCGTCAAATACACTTAGTGCAAAGTCGCCAATTAGCCCATATCACGTTTCGTTCATTGTGTGCATGAACTGATACCTCAATCATGTCATTTTGGGTGTTTTACCCTAGTCATGGTCCTACTTTTCCTCTCAACACACCGAAATACTCAGTGACATACCCTACCGGTGATGTCCCTTATGTACCTGTTATGCCCTGCATACCTGTCCCTACATTTTGTGTGCAAAATGTTGGGTCCCCCTTCTTGCTTTTGGCTCCTGCCTTATTTTCTTTGCCCTTATTTCTTTTGTTTTATTCTTCGGGTTTTTCTTCCTAGAGGGTTTTTTTTTTTTTTCATTCGCGTCTCCGGGACCCAGTCCTGGAGTTGGTTGTTTCCTTTCCAGAAGCCGGATTCTGGACTCTGGGATTCTCTACCATGATGTCTTCTCGTTGTAAGAAGACATTGTTATTTGGAATCCCCGGGCCCGGAGTCTGAAGGTTCTCCTATTCCAAAGTTTGCGGAGAGAAGGTAACTTGCTTTTTACCTCGGGTATAAATAAGATTTACTTGTCATTTTCACAGTTACCGCCATTAAAAACACTTAGAGTTTTCAGAGCAATTCATTGATGATTTGTGTGCAAATTGAGTGTGAGTTTCTCTGAGCTTAGTGGACAATGATGAATTGATCTTCAGTAGTTGTTCTTGGCGTTGGAGGTTAAAACTATTGTAGAGTGGTCTCAGTGCTTCTTCCCTTCGCTGTTCTTCAAATTCCAGGTTGGTGTTTCTGGTTCTTGCCTTCACTCTCTATTTTTGTTTTGTTTTCGTTTCTATTTGTTCCAACTTTTCTATGCTTTGCTTCTGTCTTTGCATTTCTTTCTATTTGGTTTGCCACCCGTTGGTGGGTCGGCTCTGCCAGAGGGTTGTCCGCACTCTGTGTAGATGTAAGATAGTGTATACTATGTACATTCTGGTCTTATTTTAGGGTAGTTGCTCTGCATTCTATTTTTGTCGTATATTTTTGTAAATGATGTATATTTTCTGTATCTTGTGTGTATACGCTTTGGCCCTTGGCCCTCCTGTACTTTTTATGTATATCATGTATATATGTGCTGTGTATATCCCTTAGAGCTTGTGAGTTCTTTGCGCTCTGTCATGTTTTTTTGCCTCATGAGATCGAGCTCATCGAGACAAGGTCACTACGGTTTGAACTCGGCACCTCGCTGGTTCAAACCATGGTGGATTTCTCTCTCCTCTGTCTCATCATGTTAATGATGGGATTAATTTACCACGTATGGAATTTAAAATTGTGTCCAATCTGGCATTCAATTTTTGCCCCATGTTGGCCTACCTGTCCTGATCAATGCCATAACTGCCTTTACTCTGCCTGCCATTTTCCCACATGCCAACACACGATGACTAGAGTACGGCTTGTTGCCAGTCACATCGGCAATGACTATTTTGTCCGGACTCCAGACTCCCAGCAGGATCTTGCCTCCTTCTTTTCCTTGTCACCATGTCCGCACACTCTGAAATGCTCAAGCCATGTTCATTTTTAGATACTCCAGAACTTTTGATGTAGGTGCTAATGTTTGTCTGACAGGTGTGGGCTGGTGAGAAATCTCCCAGATTTTTTAATTTGTGTTTATATGTCCTGACGGTTTTCTGGTCTTGCAGGTTGTTGATAAGCTAATCCAAAATGTTTGACGATTTTGCACCTCCAGATAGTTCGGAACTACCAACCACCTCTACCCGGGCAGCCATAAAATCAAAGATTAAAAGAATGTTAGCCAAGCTGCCTTTAACCTCCAAGTATTCAAAAGATGGAGGTGTTACAGGGTCCAAGATAGACTCCAAAGTTCATGAAATAACAGATCTGGACCCTGGGAGTTGGGCTGAATTACAAGGTCTAATCCAGACCACTTATAGGTTAAAGGAATAGGGGGATAAGATAGCCACTTGCCTAGCTGCCTCCGGCATCATCAAGGTCACAAAATTTCCATGTGCGGTGCAATCACCCAAAATTATCTGGCAACTAGTGGCATTGTATAATCTGGCCACTCACTCAGTCTTGCTTCCAGATCCCCAGCCATTGCAATAACCCGCCACCATCATCACATTGGACGTCCCCACTTTTGTCTCCAGGTTGGGAATTCCACAGTTCAAAGGGTCTGCCATCATCACCAGGGCTAGCTCACTAAAGGAATTCAGTGAGGCTGAGATCATTTCCTGGCAACACCTCAATAATCATTTGTTGAAGTCTCCAAAGAGAGACTATAAAAGGATGAAATTGGAAATTCCACGCGGGGATTTCAAGGAGCCCATTCAAGTGGGCATAATATTTTTGTGCAGAATCTTTGGATGGCCCCATGCCCGAGAATTCTTAGTGTGGACGTATTATTTCTTATACTGCATAACAACACACAATAGGACTTTCAACTGGGTGAAAATTATATCGAATCATGTAGATACACAGATGAAGACCGTTGCCCAAAATTCACAATTTCATATGACTTCATATGTGTTGTGGGCATTGGCATAGAAAAGGCTGACTTTTCAAGGCCTAGGAATAGTTGGAGAGCTTGGGAATGGTCTGAGATAGGTCACACCTTGGGATCATTATCCCCAATTGCAGTGGGAGCTCAGCTTTGAGAATTTCTACCAGGTAAATGATGCCTTCATTTACCACAACATTCTTACACTTACTCGAGATTCCGGGTACCACCTCTCACAAGCGGTAATGACACTAGTCAATTCTTATGGCCAATATTTTATTCAATTCAAACACCATACATACATCAGGGTGATAGGCTTCAACGGGAAGCCCTACATCCTTGCCTGGTATTGCAGGGATAGGATTATTCTTTTAGAATTCTGTAGGCAGATGATGGATCTGCTCGCCCTCTTCACAATGAAGAAGGTCGTCAATGTCCCATTCCCCTTTTCTTGCGGGGATTACACATGTAGCCTCGCCATGGCCCAGGAGGTAGATAATGAGTTAAAAGGATTGGGGCTGCTTGAATTCAACCACACCTGGAAGAATTATGATCCCTATGACAAGATTGTCATTGCATTACATAGGGCATCCCCCCCGTACGAAGAGGACATTGAGGACTTCTGGGCGGATTGCCAAGATAGCTTTGATCTTAGGGTCTGACAACATACAAGAATGAGCAAAGGGCTCATGGAGGCGCTAGACCTTTGGACTTTCCTGAAGGGTTTCAATGATGGCAGGCCGCTGGAAGATCCAGCATACAAGGGACAGGGGTTGGAAAAATTGGACCTCCCTCTAGTAGATTGGGCCACTCTAGAGGATTTAATGATTGAAGGGGTATGCCACCCCATCATAGAAGCAAGTCACAAGTATTTTTCCCGGGTGTGCCCCAAAAGCACTTGCAAGAAAGCAGGGGTTAAGAAGACCATCCCTTCTTCAGCCAGCGCCGGACCTTCTTCATCCGCCACGCCCGCTGAAGCGAGTGTGAGCAAAGGAAAAGAAAAGGAGGGAGTCTCGATGCCCAAGGCATCCCCTCATATTCCCACACTTCTACTGGAGAAGCTACATGATCAAATGGAGGTAGAAAAGTTGGCCAGCCAAAAAATCAGCATGCAGGTGGTTGCCAGTCTCCCGATTACTCCAATGATAGTTGCTCGCTCGACCCCCTTCGTTGGCAGCGATGATGAATAGGCAAACTTTTGCTGAGGTAGAGTCTTCTAGCATTCTGGACACCAGGGCTTCTCTAATCAGAAAAAAGAAAACCGCTATGGCCCCCACACCAAGCGTCGCCCTTGGTATGCCTGAGAAGCTCCCAGTGGATGTAAGTTCATATTCTCCTGAACTTGAGGATATCTCAGACTCCTCTCTGCCGCATGATGATTTTGATGACACGTTCTCGGCAGAGGAGCTTTTGGAGATCCGGAAAGGCGTTAATACTGTAGTGAAGGAAATTGAGGCTCAAGATAAAGAAGAGGCCCCTACAGAGAAGGAAATTCCTGAAGAAGAAGATGCATCAGAGCAAGAGGCTCAGGGAGAAACCCAAATAGGGCATGAACAAGAAAAGATACCGGTCCAAGGGACTATGGATTTTCCAAGGCAACCTACACTTGAGCCACCGATGGAAGGAGAACCCAGACCCCAGGGAACAATCGTACCTCCGACCATCACAGTCTAGGTGCCTTTGGGAACTTCGGGTGACCAAATGCCCCGAAGCACTTTCAGTGAAGTCATAACAGCTACCACCTTGCTAAACTTTGGCCAGTGACCTCACCCACCTCTAGAATATGTCCCAATGGAGGAAGAAAGTACTGCAGAAGATGAGGCCAATAAGGCCCAAGAACAACAACAACCAATGGACCAGGAGGTCCTAGAAGAAGAAAATGAAGAGGCTGCCGATACCACCAGGGAAGATGAAGTCCCTAAGAATACAAAAATTGAGACCGGAGAAAATATTCTGGGTGATTTTGCAGAGGACACCAGCACAACAGAAAATATCAAGGATTTCAGAGAACAAGAATCCAAAAAAGAATAGGAAGCAAGAAAGGAACTGGAACAGGAGCAGGAAAAGGAGCTCGAGGATAACACAGACTGAGGGAATGCACCGCCAAATTTAGAAATGGATCTTAACGAACAGGAATTGGCAGCCAGGCCACCCCAGCCGCCCCAATGGCTAGTAGAAACCAAGAAAATAAAAGCTCCAGTGGCGACTACGGGCGCTCCTCTATCACTGGCCGAGATGATGGCCAAGAATGCTGAGACAAAGAAGCCCAAAAGGGCACTGGTGGTCCATACTCTCCAGACCAACCCAGAAGGCAGCACCATTGCGATCATCGCAACACCCTCGGTAAATATAGATGCAGCGGCCGCAAGGCTGAAGACTATAATATAACAGAGGTCGAGCTGGGGAAAAGAGACAAGAAAGGGGAATTGAACTTGCTAAAAGAGGCTACCAAGGATATAGAGGCCTGGTATGCGAAACAGGGCCAGAAGTTGCAAGAGGAAAGAGAGACAAATTCCAATCTCCTCGCACTTTTGGCAGAACTAACATGGCCCTTGGCCAAAGTTCACCCCAAAACCCCTTCTTCTAGATTGCCGCTTGCACAGGGTTATGTGGACTCACTACGCATGATGAAGAAAAAGGCACAAGCAGTAGATGGGTGGGTAGCCAAGAAAATAATGGCGATGAGAGAATTTTTGGCGGTGTCCCTCCCAGACTTTTACAGGGTAGATCTCACCCTTAGCCACGTAAGAAGCTCCGCTCAGGTATGGGAGTTAGACTTAGAAAAATATGAAAAATGGAAGGTCGGGTTGGAGGAGATCCACAGTATTGGCGAAGAGGTTGCCACAGAGTCTGACATTTTGGGAGAAGAATCATATGATTCCCTCCAGGTCCAGTACTCCAGACTTGCCCTCAAAATTGAGGCTTGCAAGGAATTGGTTAATACCTTAAAGGAAAAGCTAACAGGTGCCCGATATCCCTTGGGCTTATTCTAGGCATTCATGGTTGGGGTTTCACAAGTTGATCCCCTCACCATCAGAACATGTACCCTGGAGGATTATGTCCTCGGCAAGTTCGACAAAAGGATGGAATCCCTGTATCCTCCGAGCAAAGATTTTGATCAAGGTAGGTTGTCCTAATTTTTGAAGACCATGATTCGGTCGCATGACACCATTAAGATGGTGAACGAGTTTCGGAGCGGGGTCAGAGAGGTTGAGGAGGCAATGGAGGCTGTCCGTAGCTGATGGGATAGCATCCAGAGCATAGATGAAGAGAGCATTAGCCAAGTGTTAGAGGCTTGGGAGAAAATATAAGTCAATAAAGTTCTCTGGATCTGGGAGAATTTAGCCCGACATCATATTTTGTATTCTTTATTCTTTTGGAGTGCAAGTTCTCAGATCTTGGAGTTCTGGATCCCACATTTTTGAATTCTTCACGTGACCTGTGTCTCGGTTCCCAATGCTGGCTGGTCACTTTCAAGATAGTAATAAAGGTTATCAGAGGATGGGGAACTACAACAAGGCATGTCAACTCGACGGGAGGTTTCTGATAGATGGTCTTCCCAAGGCGCCGCTTCAGAGATACACCTAGCGCATCGGAGATAGGGTGCCACTTTCCCATTTATGAGGCATGTAGCCTTGATCCTCGGGGGATCAAATTTTTTGTCTTTCTCCTTCCCAGCTCTTTTCTCGAGGCTGATTCTTCCACTCCATCTTTCTTGTCTTATTCTTCTGACATGTCAGGCCTTTTATATCTCAAGGTCTTTTGTAATGTGTTGCAGCTAGTACCAGCCACCGAATAATGTATTTTATTACAAAAGTGTAAAATAAGTTAGGGTTAGGGTTAGGTCAAAAGACATGTATATATAATAAGTCAGACTTCATTCTAGGGGTCGGAAAAATTGATGATTTTGCAGTTCACAGTTAATAGAAAAGCAGTTTTCTCATTTCCTAGTTGCAGAGCTCAATGCTCCATAGTTTTAAGCTTTCAATAGTTAAATGCTCCGTGGGAGTTATCATCGTACTACACACCAGTGCTTGTTGGAAGGATGTTAATGAAGAAGGAAGGGTTCTCTCAATGATGTTTTTGGTACTCTATCTTCTTGGTTGATGGTATTTTATGCTTTATGTTCTTCATGTCCTTTTCTCTAATGCTTAAAGTAGATTAATGACCTCCTTTCTTTGCTACTAATAAAATATAAGCTGATGGTTGTATATTTCTTTGGTATTTAGTGTAGTGTGTTAGAGCATTGTCGATGTTTTGAATGTTTAGTATAAATGTAGGTAGATGAAATACTTCTAACTCTGCACCATCTTTTTAAGTTTGTTTTTAAAGTGAAAACATGCTTGGAGGAAACCCCGTTTACCTGAATCCCTGGAGTTGATGAGTTGAAGATAACCAGCTATCCCCCTCGAAAATAGTCACATCTCCCAATTGAGCCCTGCACTGTCGAGACCTGACTCTCATGTGCTTGGGGGCCCAGGGAATCTTATTTCCCTAGACAACCTTTACAGGTGAAATTGGCCGGTACCCCGGTACCCATTGACAACTTACATCTATTGGCAGACCCGGTCACAAAGTCCCGTCAACAGTACCCTAAGTGGAAAAACCATTGAGCTTCAGCAGATTGTTTCTTGCAAAATATGATACCTGGGCATGATCTATTTGAACCTATAGGGTCATGTTAGGCCCCCTTATAATAACCTATCTCATTTTTCAAGCCTCGAAATCATTTTTGTAGGGCAGCAATTTTTCTCAAGGTGCAAAAAGTGTGAGATGCACTTAGTGCAAAGTCGTCAACTAACCCATATCACATTTTTTTCATCATGGGCATGAACCGACACCTCAATTATATCTATTTATGTTGTTTTACCCTAGGCATGGTCCTACTTTTCCTCTCAACATGTTGAAACTCTCAGCGACATACCCTACCGGTGATGTCCCTTGTGTACCCTAAGTGCAAAAAATCATGAAACTTCGATGAAATATTTCTTGCAAACTGTGGTGCCTACGCACAACCTATTTGAAACTATAGGGTCATGTTAGGCACCCCTAAAATAATGCATCTCAATTTTTGAAGGCTCAGAATCATTTTTGTAGGGAAACAATTTTTCTCAAGGTGCATAAAGTGTCAGATGCACTCAGTGCAAAGTCGCCAATTAGCCCATATCACATTTTGTTCATCATGGGCATGAACTAACACCTCAATAATGTCTATTTGGGTGGTTTTACCCTAGGCACAGTCCCACTTTTCCTCTCAGCATGTTGAAACACTCAGTGACATACCCTACCAATGATGTCCCTTGTGTACCCTAAGTGTAAAAAATATCAAACTTCGACAAACTATTTCTTGCAAACCGTGGCACCTACACATGATCTGTTTGAACCTTTAGAGTCATTTTAGGACCCCCCACATTAAAATCTTTCTATTTTTGAAGGCTCAGAATCCACAATTTTTCTCAAGGTGTAAAAGGTGTCAGATGCATTTAGTGCAAAGTTTCTAATTAGCCAATATCACATTATGTTCATCGTGGACATGAACCGACACCTCGATCACGTCTTTTTGGGTGGTTTTACCCTATGCATGGTCCCACTTTTCCTCTCAACATTTCAAAGTGTTCAACAACATACCATATCGGTGATGTCCCTTGTGTTCATTGGCACCTTTGGCAAGGGCGTCTCACTCCTAATTTTACAATAAAGGGCAATTTTGGAAACAGTATCTCGATTGAAGAGAAATGGAAATCCTAGTGAGTATAAATTTATTGCAGATATAATGGGTGTATGGTGTAGGAGCACCCAATGATTTTCCTGCCTCCATGAGGCAATATTGAGTTTTGATTCTAAAATTGATGTTTCAAGGTTGTAATCAGGTCTAAAAGACCATCTTGAACTTGTTTGTAGTATTATTGAGTCTTGGAGTGCCTCTTGGGTTCAATTTTGTAAAAGTTGCAAAACTTGTCAATGTTTCCATAGGGATGCCAAGGGTTTCAATATAAAATTAATGGTTTCTCTTCTTTTTACTATTGGAATCCCTTAAAAATTGGTATTTTACAAGTTTAAAAGGTATAATTTATGATTTCAAAGGTTGTAGTCATGTTGGATGATGTTTAAGGACAATATGACGATGCCCTAGGCAAATAACTTGTATTCTTTTATTATTTGAGCAGCAATACCAGTCCATTTGACAATCATTTGTTCCAAAGAAACCTTACCTAAGTTTCATATATGTTGTAAAATGTCGAAAAGGTTGTTCCAAAAGGTTATTACATTTTGGATTTGAGTTTTCTATGAGAAGTTATGACCAAAACACTGAGTTTTTTTATCTAAAGAAGACCATGACACCATTTTTTAATCAAGTATTACAAAGCACTGTATATTGAATGAATGGGGTACTAGTTTGAATGATAAGTACTTGTGGGGTTTGTCAGAGATGTTTATGTGTTATAAATTCCTTGAAAAAGATGTTCCCAAGGGTGGGAAAGTCCTTTCGGTCAACAAATCAACCTTTGGTGTTTGCAGGCTTTAAGGTAAAGTGACTTGTGAAATGGAGTTTGAGGTTAAGGAAGGGTGGAAAAGTATTGTATTTTGGATACCATTTCCGCACTGAGTCCTTGTCCAATTGAAGTGTTTAAATGCTAAAGTAACTTCCTTGAGAGTGATTTCATGGTATGATCATTTGTATTTAGTTTGTGGGAAGGGCATTGCGATACCACTTGTTGAGAAGCTTTGTAGCTGCTTCAGTGATTGTGGGGTTTAACATAAAAAAAATGGTCTGAAGACCTTATTTTGAGAATTAACATGAAATATGACTTCAAAGATTTATAATTACCAGATGGAGGCATGAAGACAATATTTTTTGCACTTTACACTTTTGCACTTTATTACATCATGAATGGTACAGTACAAAATTCATTTATGTAAGGATACAAAATTCAATATGTATTTATAATTAAATGGTACACATTAGGATATAAAGAATTTCATCTCTCAATATTTTCAAATCAGCCCCATGGCCACTTTTATATACAAAATTTGGCATCTAATATGCACATGGAAGCTCATTGTTGTTTATATATACAAAATTTGGCATCTAAATATACACATTACAACTCATTACCAATTTTATATAAAAAATTTGGCCTCCAAATATCCACATAGAGGACCTCATAACCATTTATATATACAAAGAAGTGAAGTTACAACGTTTCACAAAAGACATATAGAAAATTGCCAAAATTATTCTACCATTTTGTAGAATCATTCTTCTAGATGGCCCAAAATTAATCAAGTGAACCTTTTGGGTCAACTCTAACCCTTATTGTGTCAAGTATTGCCTCGTGGTCAGATTCACAAACTTTCCACAAATTCTTGTTAATAGGTCTACCACGATAATTAATCAATTGAATATTCATTGCAACAACAAGGTTAGAGTAATGAAGAATATGTATATGTATCCCAAAGTCCTCAAACAACTAGGCATTAGAATTTTTGATAGAGTACCTACATTTTATAGAAGGATAAGTTAATACCAAAATTAATGTAAATTGTAATAAAATGAGTTTAAGAGGTCTCGATACAATGACACAACAATGGTACCTTCTAATCCATGTACCTTTCACAACAACAAATCCTATTGGGTACTCAATACCCTCTCCATCAATGAATGTAGTTGTCAATTTCTTTTTGGCGTCAATACACCCACACAAAAAGTAATATGTTCATTCTTCATTGTTCTTGTCTGCAATAATTGCATATACATGACCTACATTTTATAGAAGGATAAGTTAATACCAAAAATAATGTAAAGTGTAATAAAATGAGTTTAAAATTGATTTTACCTAAGTAATAAATTGAGAAATTACCTGGTTCAACTAGGTCAGATACATGGTCAAAATACACTGATGCTTCAATCTGGTTCAATTGTAGTGCTCTAGGAAGTTGATATGTATCAAGGGGTTGCAAAGGTCTATACAACCATTGGTGAAACCTCTCTTTTGATTCACATTCATCCCACACAAAATTCATACATGAAGAGAAAAAGCATGCAATCTATTTATTATAAATAGCTAATGACATTGCATTTGAACTTCTAAATGAATACATGTCACTTGATCCTATAAGTGTACAATAATCTAGATATTTTTCAATGTTAGATTCACGTATCAACCAAAAATATCTAGAAACCATAGACATATCTGCATTACCTGGTCCCATCATAGAATTACACCATTGCACAATTGTTTCTGCATCTATTAACATTGTGCCACCTTCGTACTTCAATTCCTCTCTAGCAAGAGCTCTTTTTACACATGCTCCTACACCATCACGCTCTCCCTTTCCATGCCCTTCCTCAATGAAATTCCAAAAATGTTGCACACCACTTGTCACATGCATCCTATTCAACTAGTAGAACACCCTTGCATTCTTGAATTGTGAGGTGAAATTGTCCGACCATATTATGTGTTGGTTGTATCTTATATCTCTTTCCCTTAAACTATCATAGAAAATTGTAAAGCATCCTTGCACAAACTCTAACGAATGAGTATGATCATCACTGATACAGAAGTGATACTCTCTTACAACCTTTCTATCCTCCTTTGTACTATCATGTACACGCATGAATGCTACATGTACAAAAATTGTAACTTGTGTAGAGTGGTAATACATAGGTTGTACTTCATTTCAAGGTTTTAGTGTGTAATTCTCAGAAAAATGAATGACAAAGATAATAGAACCAAGGGAAAAAGTGTCCTTACACAACTTGAACTACTCATCTAACCACCTTTCTCTATGTGTATGGCATATGTACTCATAAACTGGTTTCTCTTAAAATATCTTCATAAAATCAGCTACACATATATCCTTTTTCACTAACTCACACCTCTTTAATTATTTTCCATCTTTAACACCATATGTGAGTGACTTGTATTTTCCAATAGAAACTAGTTTCTTACCAATTTCATGTGTTCTATCTATATGTATGCATCCATGCAACTATTTTAAACCACCACATGTAAGACAAAAACCTTTCAAACACATCATCTTATAATAAATGCACCCATCATCTCATTTACATAGTACACTTGAAATAAATTCTCTCAGTCCTGCATAACATTGTTAGTGTGTAAAGTAAAACATACATGATGATAAATATCATAATGCATGGAAAATTCAACATGGATCCTACAACAACATGTAGTACATGCATGATTAATCTTAACATAAAATAGTTTTGTCATCTCAAAAAATATTTGACTAATTCTAATATGATGAAAGATTTGAAGGAAACTTTCATAAGCTTGTGTTTGAGTCATATCTAAATAGTATTTTGTATGTGGCTCACGATTTCTAAATCCAATTCGCCTTCTAACAAAATCTCTTTGGTTTAGTGAAACCCTTGTGTTGTCATTCCAAAAAATTTCAATTACTGCTCTTAATGCATAAAAAACAACCTTGTCCTTGCATGGGAGTCTACCTGAGAATGCCCAAAGAGAAATATTTTTAGGATCCTTAATTTTATCTTTCCTCTCTAAGGCATTGTATAATGTTGTTCTACTTATCCTTAATGACTTGCTTGTTTTTCTTATTAAACATGATTTTTTCATTTGTGTTCCCATTATGGTTGATGTGAGGACATATCAAGTAAAATTAGCATCTACAGTACATGATTTTGAACCAATGTCTTGGTATGCATCAAACATATTTCTCATAATGGTTCTTTCACTATTATTTTCAGATGTTCTTAACCCCAGAATTTTCATTATCTCTCTAAATTTTAGATTTTTAATCATTTTAACAACTAATTGACATCTTCCACTTTGATTTAAGTTTTCAAAATAGTTATTCCACATTATTCTAACCATTCTTCTACAATTTATTTCAAAAAAATTATCATTCATATCCTTCAAAATATTTTCATCAATGTCAATTAGAAACTTTGGTTTTCTATGAATTATTCTAGGAGGTGTTAAGATTGGTGCATGATCTTCATTTTCATTAGGTACATTATTCACATCAAATTGAAAATTTTAATGTTCTTCAATTTAATTGGGTGCACTAGTTGCATACATCACATCAAATTCAAATGGTGTATGTACATCACATTCATTAGGTGCATTCGTCACATGCATTTGAATTGGTGTATGTTGATCATTTTTATTTATTGCATCAGGTGCATTCATCATATTAATTTTAATTGTTGCATAAGGTGCATTAGTTGATGTACCTTAATTTAATCTCCACATACACTCCCTTTGTCTTTCCTTTGTTGCATGTTTTTGTTCAATTGTTCCTCTCTTGTTCTTTCCCATCGTTGATATTGATTGTCCTACGCATAATATCATGATGAACATACATAATCGAATACCACAAAAATAACATATTATCATCATTTTGTTATAATATAAAGTAATAACACTAAAATAGCTTCAAGAACAAACAAAAAATAAGAGAAATTAATCATTTGAAATCAAATGTGACAAAAAAGCATGAAAACCTGTGTGATACCGTCACAGAAAGACACAACAAATAGTAGTGGACCCTTAGAAAAAGTTGCAATGTTTTTTTTTGGCCATTAGGAATAATATATATTTAGATCAATGGAACCCGTGTGAGTTCCATTGATCTAAAGGTCAACGTTCATATTTCCTCATAACTCGTGTGGGTTCTATAGAACAAAAGCTTATTCTTTTAGCTCTACATAACCCACATGGGTTATGTAGAACTAGGAGGAGAGAGAGAGAGAGAGAGAGAGAGAGAGAGAGAGAGAGAGAGAGAGAGTCTTACAAAACCCCCTGTGGGTTATTTAGTACTAAGGAACCCGTATGCATTATGGTTAGGTAAGAGGGTTGGACCATGACCCTAAGGCTTGGAAGTCCTTTTCCCCTCCATTTCTCCCCCTTTACACATTTTTTGATCTTCTAAGATGATTTCTCAAATTCCTCATTATCAGGTTTATACATCATCAAGTAGGCATCTGTAAAATTACCACCATAATCTCACACATCTTCTCAACTTTCTAACCACTTCTTTTTTCTATTTTTGGACAACATTAGCATACTAAACTTTAATTTTCTTTACCAGTGTCTTCACAATCCTTAGATACATATGTCTACCATTTTATTAATAATTTTTGATCTACTTGACCAAATTCAAAAAAAATTTACATATTATTGTTCTACACTTGATTCTATACACTTAAAAAAAATGTTTGCATTTTCGATTATTTTGATGCAAGTTATGCCCAACACACGAACAAGCACCAAATTTTTAGGATGCAACCACTTCAAAAAATCATTAAAAAAATTCTCAATAGACAATTACAAAAAAATATACAACTTCTAGATCTCACTCTTACCTATCATTCTATCAAAGGGGTTTGCAAAATACTAAATCTAACTATATCTTTTGTGAAGCACCTGAAATCAACTGTGTTATGTTTTCCTGGAAAAGTTAGGAACAATTTTTTGTGTGTAGGGGGTTTGACCCTCTTAATCTTATCTATTTTTAAAATTTTTTTAGTAGTTTAGAAACTAGATTCAAAGTAATACAATTCTTATTCTTTGCACAACTCCTGATTTTGAGTTCACGACCTTTAGATTTCTGTATGAAGTTCAAGTTTACCTGATTTCAGAAAAAGTGGCCACTTATACCCCCTTTTTCTTCACCATCTTGGTGCACTTACCCAAAATTGAGATATTTTGTTTCCGCTTAAGAGGTTGTCTTGGCTTCCCATATGTCCCACGTGAGATAGGAAACTTTCCTACACAAAATGAATAAGTATAGCTATACTCTCCATAATCTTGTTCTTGTATCTCAATCTTAAGTTTTGATGTGGACACAGTTGTTGACTTGGAAAGAGTGGAGGAATCTATGTGCTCTGATGAGGGTATTGTGGATGCTTCTTTATTTTTTGGTACTTGATTTGATACGGGTCCTCTAAGGCTGGTACAGTATAAGAAATGATCCCTATCACTTGGCATGGTGATCTCTATCCCATTGTGAGGGAACTTGATACATTCATGGTAAGTTGATGGTACTTATTGCATAGAATGAAGTCATTGTCTTCATAGGATCATCATGTTGTAGCCTAATTCCAAGTCCAAAACTTGGAAAATAGTATTTAGTGTAACATGGACCAGTTTGATTGGAAGAGTTATTATGCCCTTGGAAGGACATTCTTTGTCATCATAAGCCCTGATTATGATCTTCTTAGTAACATCTACATAGATCTCAGAGTAGCCTAGAGCTTGAATCAACTTTAAGGTACAGATGTTTAGACCCTCTCCACCACCTATCAAAAATCATCTGATTTTGTGAGGGTGGACAAAGACTTCTAAATGTAGGGAATCATTATATGATTATTTGTGCCTTGGTAAGTCTCTTTTGGTAAATATGATATGCTAGGGTGTGGCCAAATATCCAACCATGGCTTGAAATTTGTCAGCATCAATATCTTGTGGGATTGTTGACTATTGGAGGGCTTTATCAAGAACTGCTTTATGATTTGGAGATATATGTAACAATTTAAAAATGGAGATATAGGAAAGGCTCTTCTTCGGATGGTCTAATAGACTATATTGACTCCCTGATGTGGAAGGTATTATTGGTTTTGAGAGGGTTCCTTGGACTATGATATTTGTTTAATGGGTCATGACAACACATCCAGTATCTAGACCTCAGACAATAATGGTGTTGATGGTAAAACTTGGATTGGGTTTGGCATATGTAAAGTTTTCTTTGTTATTGGTTCCTCAAAAGGAGACCTTGTCCTTGTCATGATCCATCAATGGATTTTTAAAGATCATGTGATCTTGATCTGTTGTGCCAGAGTTATTAATAACTTCAGTCTCATTATGTTCGATCAAGTCTTTGACAAAGTTCTTCAACTGAAAATAGTTGGTTGTTTTATGTCCTTTTATTCAGTGATAATCATATAACTCATTATCGTTCCACCATGCTAGTTTGAAGGGACCTAGTTCATAAGCTCTGATTTTTGGTAAATTGATGGCATGTGATTGTATAAGTTTCTTCAAGATATTCTCAAGAGGTTCAACAAGAGAAGCATAGTTTCTTCGTAGATTTTTCCTTCTTGCAAAACTTTGGTTGTTTGTTGTGTTGGTCGAGAGATTTTCCCTAGGTTTGGTTGTGCTGGTGTTTAGGATATTTGTTGATGCTTGGACACATAGGACTATTTGTGCCTGTTTAGCATCAACAATGTCATCATTTATGAAATTTTTGTTTTTGGACCAGTACTTGAATCTATCATATGGCGTGGTTTTAGTGGTCTCTTTTTTTATCACACCCTTCAAGGTAAGGGATCATTTCATCTTTAGCCATTTCTCAGCTAGTTCTTCAAATGTTTCTGTAGACGTCCAAAAATATTAATATTAATATTAATATTATTTTTCCTCTTATTCCTCTAACTATTTAATTCAATCAATTAAATAGTTTCATTTATCAATAGTTTAGATACTATTCTAATGTTTTTATTTAAATACATTTGCCTCCACAAAATCCCCTTTTAATAAATTCATATTTATTAAATCCTCCATATTCCTAATTCTTCTAAATCATGATTTATTCAAATTCAATTTGGATTATCATCTAAACCCTAGCTAGGAACCTATTAATCCTACCCTAAAGCCTACCCTATTCCTACCCTACTCCCATCACCTCATTTCATAAGTATGCTTCCACACCTAACTGTCCTCTAACCATGTTTAATGGGTGATTCCTAACCTTTTTAAGGCTAATAGAATTCTCAACCACATGGGGAATTTCTCTCCAAAATGGGCACCCATTCTTCTTTAATTCCCTCTTACAACTTTGTCTCCCCTTTTGAAATATTGAGCTACTCAATATTAATGCCAATTTTGACTCAAAATTGGCCATCTTTTCAAGTCCATGTGTCTCCTATGTGGCTCTTATGTGGATGCCACATAGATGCCACTTCATCCAAGCCTCTTCCTCTCTCCAAAAACTCTATAAATATAGGCCTTCTCCTTTCATATTTTCATCTCTCAATTTGCATTGTTATCATGCTATTTTGCATTTAGAAGTTCATAGTTCTTAGATTCATGTTTTTACATGCTTCTAGTTTATGCTAAATCACTTAGATATCACATGTTAGTTTCCTTTTGGTTAAAATGAATCATGTTTTTCATTTCATAGCATAGTTCTTGCATCATAGTCTTATAATCTCATGTCTTGCATATCACTTTGAGCATCAACTTTAGGAAAGATTTAAGACTACTTGTCCATACTAGTTCTTGAATTTCTCCTTTGATTCCAAGCTTTCATTCCATAGTTTCATTGCCTTGGGGATCCATAGCACTTTGTGTGTTTGAGAGAGCACAGCCACATCCATCTAAAAGAGAAAATCAAAATGAGTAGAATAGGGTGCATTGTCTACTTATTTTTAAGCTATATCTGATGTTATTTGGTATTCTTTGTTGTTTGCTTGATCTCTTACATGGATTTTGAAATGATTTATGTGCTAACCCACTAATTTTTGCATGTTTGAGCTTTCTCCCAATAGGTTGAAGGATTCCTCATACACAGTTTCAATGCACTACGAGTTGAGTTCACACATCATATACAATTGATAGTTTTTTATAAAACATATGGATCTTCTCATTTGTAGGTATGTGAAAGGATGTCTTGGAATCAAAATCACTCCAACATTGTTGGAAGGAAGAAAAAATTTCACCATTTTTCTACTTGGTATTGCAAAGATCCATTATGGTTGTTTTGATGATGATGTTATGCGAATAATGAGATATGAACTTTTTAAGAAGCTCATTCCAATATTTTATCCCTGGAGAGAGTCAAGAGAACCACTCCATGGAAGACCCACTAAGACTTCTTACAAAAATTCTCATCAAATAGGTGTCGTCTTGAGCTACCTCTATACATGCAAATTTGGCAAATTTGGGCATTTCAAAGTTTGTTGGAAAGGGTGACATGTATATTGTCCTATCAAATGGATAAGGACAAATTTCTATCGATGGGTATGTTCTCTTTGGTGTGCCTATTTTCAAGTTTGTAATCTATTGTTGAGGGGTTTGAACTTGCTGAGTGAAGACCTCAATAAGTGTCAATGGTGTTGGTACTGCATTTGGATAAAAAATGGGTTCACAATGTTATAAGATGACACCTGATTATATGAGGATTTGCATCTCATGTTTGTATGTGACATAGGTGCTTGGGATAGTGGGGCATACTGGGGTTGAGTTGTGTGATTGGAATAATTTGACCCAGTTGTCGTGTGTTGTCCTAAAAGGCTAGAGAATGTCCCTTGATAGTTATGGTTGATAGGAGTTTGTTGTTGTTGTTGTTGTGAAGGTACCCCTTGAAGTATCAGAGGTGGACCTTGATTTGGTATCACACTTTGTTAGTTGACTGGAGGTTGTTGTGAAGGTTCCCCTTGAAGTACTAGGGGTGGACCTTGATTGGGGATCACACCTTGTTCGTTACTGCTAGGATTCACAACTTTCAAAATTGTTTGGGATGTACTTGCTTCCATTTTTTGAGAACTTCCTCTTGTATTGGTTTGTGACATCATATATGGCACAGTTGTATTCATGAGCATACTAGTTGTGGGGTGAGTGTCGGTGAAAAGAGGGTTATTGTTATATTGAATAATCCCAAGGGTAGATGTTGTGACATGAGTAGGACTATTAGTTGTGTTGCTAGTTGGTATGGAAGAATTGATTTGTGAGGACAAGGCTGAAGCAACCCATGATGGTATCATTGGTATGTCCTCTACTAAGGTTGATGTGTCAAATCTAGTGGGAAATTTAGCACCATTTTGTGCAAGTAAGTAAAAATATCAGTTGAAGGGTCTTATGATAGTAAGGCCTTCATGATGGCCATTATCCTGGGGTCTTGAAGGGCATTGTTAACTTCCTCTTGTGTACATTGTGGCCTAATATTCTTAACTTGAAATTCACCCCATGGTGGGGGAATATGAGGTAGTTGTGGTATCAGGTGCTCTATCTTTTGTTGTCATTAGAGTGTTTCAGGTGCGTTAAAATCCAACTGTAAAGTTCTTGAGACAGTAAATCCCATATCTCTCATGGGATTAAGCTAGCTTCCTTTTTTTAATCCATTTTACCTTTGCCTTTATTTAATTTTGTGAGCGTCATGTGCAATAATGCAATCTAAGACTAAGGTTTATGCAAGACAACTATGACAACTTAGGGTAAGACTCTAATTGTTTTGGTGTTTTTTGGATTTTGGAAATGTAAATGACAATGAGGGAAACTACTTTTTGGGGGATTTTGAATATTTTGGAATGTAAATGCAACTTAAGAAAATTATGTATGAATCTATAATTCTATCTAAGGTGTATGCAACATAGCCCTAAGAGAGACTCTAGAAATTTTGAAAGTAACATCTTGTGGAGAGACCTGAATGATATTAGAAACTATCTTGACTTCAATTTTAGGATAAAGTAATTTTTTTTGACAATGATTCTATGAATAATACAATTTTGACAAAAATGACGAGTGCCTAAGACAAGAAAAATTGACAAGACGATAACTGAATTCAAGGAAGTCAAGATAATGCTCAATACCACTATAGGAATATCCTAATAAGATGTACGTTTTGATTTGAAAAGATGACTCTAAAAGTATATTGTTTGACCTTATGAAATACAGACTATGTGTTTGGGTTATTTTCAATTTTTGAATCTAGAATGCAATATGTAGATAGTATGCTGACAATGCAAGGTTTAAATTCTAAAATGTAAGGCTACATACTAAGATGTCAACCATAGAAAATCTGGGTGAAGATAAATGGAAGATTTTGGACCCTAATTTCAAACGATTTTGTTTTGTTTTGGGATTATTTTGAATGATCTCAAACACAACAATCGCACATGAAGATTATGGTTGAATGACAGACTGACTCTAAAATTTTCCTTTGTATGTTTATTAACTCTTTTGAGCCACGAGTTTTCACTTGGCCTGGAACAGTGAAAAACTTAAACAATCAGTGTTAACCTAAAGTCAATTTTCTTTGTACAAAATATTTCACGCCCATTTATTGGTACTCTGTCACCTCACACAACTTGTTACACTCTAGGATGTAATCCCTTTTGAATCCGCCCATGTTTTTGCCTTTTGCCAAATATACCTCAAAGAAGATTTATCCCTGAATGAAACACTACCTTGAGACACATATGATAGGGATATAGTGGGGAGATATTCTTCCCTTCCCTTGCACTGAAATATGTTGACGTTTGGGGTTGAAACAGGTGGCCTCTAAATTAATAGGGTTTACATTAGGTCTGTAGTGTCTACCCAATCGATTTGTACAAAATTAAGACACATAAGTCTCTAATGGACCACATTGGATCCTTAGGAACGTAGACCTGATACGAGCTATCATCCAATCTTCTACCCGAGCTTGGTTAAATTGAGAAAAATCTTGGGTTTACCCCGTGTCTCATTTATATATCGGTCGGAAGGATTTTCTGGTTTGAGGTCATCCTCTGGTGGTGATCACTTCCTACAGATATGCCTCTCTAAAAAGTAGAAAGGTTTTTGAACTAATAGATTGTGCAAGCGCACAAGACACACAAGATACATGGTTAATGAAATTAAACTTCAAAAGCCAAATGTGAACTAATATAGGAAACACTTAGAAACACACACAACTTAATTGTTAAAGCACCAAACCAGATTAAGATTGTTTCTTCAATTTTAGTACACCAAAGCCAAATGTCGATTGCCTTGTTCAATTTTAATGCACCAAATTTGAAGTGTTGATTGCTTGTTCAATTCTTTAATCCATGTCAATTTCAAGCACCAAAACAAAATGTGGGTTTGTGTTGTTTTCTCATACAATGGTATTTTTATATGCACTGAAAATGAAAGTGAATTGATTTTAGATTTTTTTTTAAAATAAAATTAATAATGCTTCCAAGCCACAAAGCTAAATATTAGAAGTTAGTACCGAAATCCTAAGATCTAGCATTCAATTTTGATAATCCATAAGCCCACTTGCATCAATACACAGATATCCAAATTTATTAGCCATTTTATTTACCTTATCCAAGTAAAGGTTGAAGAGTCATTCGTAGCCAATGTCGGCCTCCACCCCTTTTGTGAATTTTTTGCATGTTGGATCTTGGTTTTTTTGGATTTCTTGTTGCCTTTTGCGTTGTTCTGTTGGCTGTTGTACTTTGAATTTTATGCATTTTACCAATCGACTACATTTCTTAATTTAGGCATTTGCAACATTTCAACATAGTAAGTGTGACGCTTCAATAGACATAGTGCAATATTTTAACAATTAGAGTGTATCAAACCAGGTAGCCATCTGTGATGAATCAATTAAACAACTACGACGATTCAGGGAAACAACTACGATGATTGAGGTGGAAAATTGCAGCATTTCAATGAAGCATTTACAACGTTTCTTCCTGTCACTTATGTTGATTAAAACACCAGAGACAAAGAGATAACAAGATCTCAATTGTAAATACTAGTGTGTCAATATCCACAAATGTGGCATGGTAAGGTTAAATCATAGAGAGATACTCAGAAGTCTGAGAAATTAAAGCAGTAATCAACACATAAAATAAACCAGACAATGCAATTTATGACAACAAGATAGCAAATATCAGAAGGCAAGTGTGCCGCATCTGTGTATGAAGTGCAACATTTTATACTATTGAATGTGTTGAATTCTAATTTTCCTCCTTTTGAATGTCTTTTTCTTTATTTTAGAATCCATTTTTCCTATAGATTTTTACTTTTATATTCAATAGAAGGGGTATTTTTTATTTCTAATTATTCTTTTGTCTTTTTTTTAATACGTTCATACCTCCTTTATTTCATAACTAGAAAAGGTAACTTATATTTTACTCCTCTCCTTAGTAGCTAGTTCACTATAATTAGCCTTCCTTTATTGTTATTTGTAGCCCATTCTCTATAGGTGTTTTATTCTAATCATTAATTATAATTCTTCTTCTTTGAATTCTCATTCCATTTTGTAGCCTATTCTTTACATTTTAGTAAATTATCTTTTACCACCATCAATTTATCTTCAGCTAAAATTCTTCTTCTGGTATCCCCTATAATTGGAATATATTCATAATCAAATATTCACATCAATGTACAAAGGCTACTTTTTCTTCCTAAGACATCAATAGTGGCACCAACTTCTTTAGTTCTCATTCAATTTTTCTCTTGGTTTGCAACATTTTGCTAAAAGATTAAAATTCAATTTTGATTGTTAATTTTTTTTAATTGACTAGTATAAACTTGTTCATTAGTTAGTTTTATTTTTTTAGTTGTTATCTCAGATATTGATTTATTATATTAGATTGTTCGTAGTTATATTACATTATATTCATTAGACTAGTTTTTTTAATATAATTTCTTTGTACAAATTAGTTTCATGAATAATACTTATACTTTTGTTGCTCCCACATTCAAACCAATCAAATAAATAACATTTAACTCAAACTAAGCAAATAAAACAAGATGACACCCTATAAAATTCAAGTAAATTAATAAATTTACTAACATAAAATTATCAAGTCTATCAAACCAAACCAATCAAATCAGCTCTTTTTTTCAAAATTACAATTAGGTTTTCTAATATGAACATTGTAAATATTCAATCTAACAAAAAATAGAACAAGTTATATCATGAAATAATAAAATTATTAAACATAAAGAAACAACTCTCAACAAACACTTTGGATCACAATTTCAAACAACTCTATAATTTTACAACACTTATCCAACCATTCGCCAAATGAATGAGTTTAATAATTCCTATGAGACTGATCAGTCTAAGGGACCAAAAGCTCACAATCTTAAACTATCTCTATATTCCTTTCTATGTTTGACCTATTGTTATGAATCTTGAGTAGAAAGCTAGCTATTTGATTGATCTTATCCTCGTCAAATAAATTGTGCTTGTTGTCAACCTCCAAGATGATTTTGTACTGAGCACATATATCTTCATACGTTGTGCATCTGGTGGTGAGAAAAAGCCATACATTGTTGTGCTTGTTGTCGACCTCTTGTGGCATCTTCCACCAACTCATCTCACACTTGAGATGATGTGATACCATCCTCAATTGTGTCACTAACAACCTTGATTTCCCTTTAATACCTACCCTTAAATATGCTTTCTCTCCATGTTCCCAAGTTGGGTTAAACTCTTGAATGTAGTAAGCCCTTTTTCGACCAATGTGGTTACTCCACATGACAAACACTTTTCTATGACAATTTTTTTTATTTCTTCATTGATATTAGGACACTCATGCAGCTTTATGTTCCATATGTTCAACCACTTTTTATTCTATTTCATCCAAGTTTTATTACTACGATCAAGACCCTCTTCGATCAAAAATTTTCAGTCAACACCAGTTACACATATTTTCAACCTTCTTTAAATAACTTAGTAACCAGGTTATTGTTGATGCCTCTAATGGAAAATTTCCTGCCTCCACTAAAAGAATTTCATATGATATGAAGGTTTTAACTTTGAGGCTACTTGTGATCAGGTGTTTCTAAATTCTCTCCAACGGTCTCCAACCACAGTTTGACATGCTGCCTACCAAAACTTCACAACCATTCAGAACCACTAGGGTGACCAACAAACTAAACTATTGGAAATATGTTGATTCAAGGTGACTGAGAGGGGGTGGGGGTGAATCAAGAACCAATAAATTTTAATCCTTTTAATCCATTATTAGATTATTTAATCTGATTGCATGCATGAAATGAAAAGCAATAAAATATCCACAATATTTGAGACAATATTTGGTTACCCAGAAACCTTCCAAATAGAAAGTAAAACTAGGGTGGGGATGGTACCCACAAGATTTATTACAACAGTATAAATTTAGCCTAGATTAAATCTTACAATTGAACACTTCTGATGGCCTCCCCTGTTAGGAGCAATAAGGACTGTTAGGTCCACCTTGTGAAAGGATTTAGTACAATACAATCAAGTAATGCAACTCTGTTAGGAGATTTGTAAAGGACTATTAGGTCCACCTTGTTAGAGGATTTTACTGATGCACTTGTTATGATGAACCAGTAGATGATCTTTAATGCAACTCTGAATTGCTGAATAAGATCCAATGATATAAAAACTAATCACCTGACTGTGATAGACGAGTCTCTATTGTTACTTATACTGTTGTAGCCTTTTAAATAATCTGCCACTTCATATTCACATACACACTTCTGCACACATATATTTGGATAAACAAAATACTTTATATTTATACCATATCCAAATCAAATGCAATTGTAAGTCGGCTTCCATAAGATAAATTAATATCAAACAATATAAGCTAAGTCGGTCCAAAACTGTTACTCAGGTCCAGTAATCCACTCGGGCAATATATTGGCACTCAGGCAATATGCTGTTACTTGGGAAACATACTAAAATCTAGCACTTAGGCTACTCTATGTACTTGGGCTACATTGATCACTCAGGTAATACTGATTACCACTGTCTTCTCAGTCAACACTGCACTACTCAGGTTACATTGTAACTACTCGGGTTGCACTACTGGCTCGGTCAACTCTGTGATGACTAAGTGTTTTGGCACTAATTGACAACATGTCTTTCCATAAGGTCATCAATCTCCCCCTTTGGCATTAGTGACCAAAAACACTTATCATGATAAAAAACTGCTCAAACTTCTAAGTCAATACTCCCCCTTACCATATGCTTGGGTACTTGCTCGGGTTTTGAAAATAGCTCTGTGACTCGGTTACAACTGACCCTATTTTTTATTTTTCAATAAATTTTTTTGTAACACTTATATATATATATATCTTCTCTACATCTCTTCTTTACATGTATGTCTTATATATATATATATATATATATATATCCCCTTGTTTTTGACACAAATTCCAATATATATATATATATATCTATATGGTAATACCAAAATAGGATAGGAAATCACTATGTACCTTCAAGACCTGAGACAAAGTATTGTCCCAATTATCTTGCAACATCTTCAGGATGTGCAACTCTATTTGTATCTCTGTTGATAGCTCCATCATAAGCTCAACAGCTAAAAAGTTGATGTCATGAATAAGAGTCTTGGCATGAGCTATATGCTTCTGCATTACATCCATGTGTGGAAGGAGTTGGCTCTACATAGCTGTGAGAGTTTCTCTTGTCCTTGCTTCTTCCCTCAGTAATTCAGCCTGCATGTCTATCAGATACTTGATTTTCACAAAGTGTGCTGAACTCGAATTCGGGTTAAGTGCCAACTGATTTGCACTTTCCTTCAGATATGTATCTAACTTTGTCATCTTTGTCTTGATTTCCATGGTGAAGTTTGAATTATCACTTAACTTTACAAATAATGAAGCAACATTATTTATAGTAGTTTCTAGAGAGCTAATAAGAGAGTTTAGCTTTACTTGATCAATTGCAATCTTGCTTACAACATTCTCTAGAACTTTGTTCTCAAACTTACTTTCTGCCTTCTGCAGTAGTTTTTCTTGACCACTTAAATCTTTATTGAACTTGTGGACTATGTCTACAAGTTGATCCATAATAGAATCATTCTCATTTTCTTATACTTTTAGTGCATCTAGGAATATACCTTTTATGTCTTCCAGCACTCTATTTCTCTTCTTTTCTGCTTGGAGCTTTTATTGTGTAGCTCTTTTCTTCCACAGCTCCCCTAATATATCCATCTACTCCACTGTCAAGTTGGATAGATCCCAATTTGGAATCACAATATATTTCTTAAGATCAATATCATCAGTATTTATTTCCTTTCCTTTACCACTTCCCTTGGGATTGGGTTAAGGAACAATCCCCTTATCTTTTCCACTATCATCCTTATCTTTTACTTTCTCAGTTTTCTACTCAGTATTCAGTTGGAATAGGTCATTAACATTTTATGCACCAATTGTAGGGTCTAAATCAACTGTAGCATCAATAAACTGTAGCATCAATACTCACTGATGGAATATTCACAGTTTCCTTTTGTGACTCGGTCAAGCTTATCCCAGTAGTAGGTGGAGTCTGATGCTCGGTCCCTACTAGTCAAGATTTAGATTCAGTAGAATTATCTTTGCCTAGAGATAGGATGATCTGTATAGGTGATTGGGGCAGGGATTCCATTACCTCTACTGCTATCTGTTCTACATTGGATGCTTCAATAGATTCCCCCTTAGGTAAATCTACATCATCAGTCTTATCTTTGTGGTCTGTACTCGATACTTCTATCTTGTCTGCTTCCTTGATTTCCAAGACTATCTTCCATATCTTTGTTGCAGCCTGCACAACATCCTCTATTTTCTTGTTCAATACCTGAAAGGTCCTGAACCTTGGAGTGTGATTGCTTTCATATTTAGTCATGGCCTCTTTTATCTTTGTTTTTCATAGTAGGCATGACTTTCCTTAATGTTTGTTTTCTAATGATGACATGTAGTTGATTGAATGTTTGAAGATATTAAGTTGATGATCATGCAAGGCATTAAATCATTTAATTTATTGTATTGTCATTGATGTCAACTTGATATAATCTATATGGTCATTGTAATACTGCCAAAGACTTCAAAGAACCAATGAATCAAGACTTTTCTATCAGTAATGCATACAAGTCAAATATTCACTAAGTGACTACATACACCGATGGAGTGCACACCGATGGTCAGAGTAAAAGAGAAGAGTCACAGTGTTACTTGACGAGCTAATACACAACATTATCGACGAGTAGAGTTACAGTATTGACCAATGAGAAAAGAACAGAGTAACCCGAAGGAAAGAATTTCAATGTTGCCTGATGGAGAAGGCAAGGATGGAGATCCTGATGACAACTGAAGTCACACCGATAGAGTAGTCGGTTATCACTGATGGCTAATTGAAGTGTTGACCGACAGAATAGAGAGTTCAGAAAATGAAAAAATGCTTAGCTGTCAAGAAGCTAAAGATAGAATTAATAGATACTTATCACTGTTATAATCATCCATATAAAGCCGAAGATAAGTAAGAGACTTAAATCTGATTTGTCCAGTTGGCAAGAAGATCTCTTTGAGATAAATTAGGAGTTTTCTTTAAATCTATTGGCAAGAATATTGGAACACACCAAGAATCAAGAAAGCCAAGAAAAGGGGAAATCATGTCTATATAGAGACAAACCCAATTCATTACGAATGGGGGAATTAGGTGAGAAGAAAAAGAGAAGAGGAAAGATGCTAAAGAAAATCTAAAGGAGAAGAAAGTCTTCATTCAGTTCTAATTAACAAGTTGAGGAAAGAGCTAGATTCTATAGACACCGACGAATAGTGAGACAAGCATCACAGAGCAAAACAGTGTGGAGCAAAGGTATAAGTGATTATATTGATCAGAGAGGTAATGGACCTACAATAGATCTAAAAATCTGCAATTAAGTTGTATGTATGAACAGATCATTAGTGTTTCAGTTTAACCATTGAAGCATAAAGCCTCTTAACTGAGCAGGACTTAAAAGTCTTTTACAATTGAGATACATCCCAAAGAGTATCAAAAAGTTTGATCACAAAAATAGCATTGGATATGCCCGATACCTATTGACAGGCCAAGAGAGTTTGATCAAGGATGGTAGCATTAGATGCCAGATACTAGTTGATAAACTATTTCTAAATCTTGCAACAAGGTCACACCTAACAGTTTGTTTGTAACCTTTAACAAGGTTGGCTCCTAACAGAGCTCACTTGAGAAGAGTGAAAATTTGGGGTACCAGTCCCAGTGGTTTTTTCCTTAATAGGGTTTCCACATTAAAATCCTTATGTTACGTGTTTATGGTTTATTACTTTACTGTTTTACATTTCACATATGCATTTCTGGATCGATCAGTATACTCTTCATATTTACTATGTTTCAGTAAATAGTTAATTGCTTATCGGTAATCATACAAAAGAAATATTTACAAAGCATTCTGACAAGTAGAAAATTGACTAAAGTATTTCAAGGCATACATCTTGTAGGATAGAAGATAACTTCAGACATAATCTATGGTTATAATTTTTAAGGGTTGATTTAAGGATAAATTTTTGAGGCCACTGATTCACCTTCCCCCCTCTCAGTTATTACTAACAATTGGTATCAGAGCTTGTGTGCTTAGAAGGAAGGTTTCAAGAACTAAGCTAAAGATCACAAGATGAACATACAAGATGTGCCCAAGTTGAACAAAGATAATTTTGCGTCATGACAAAGCAGAATAAGACTCCACTTATCAGGTATTGGTAATGGCGTTACTCAATACTTAGATGCTGATTATGTGTTTCCCATAGGAGCACCAACAATTGAAAAATTGAGATAGAAGCATGAGCACAACTGCATGATGATAGAGCTTGCTTCCTCACTTTTTGATGCTGAATTTTAAGATGTCAAAACCTGAAAGACTGCAAAGAAGATGTGGGACAAATTGATGCTTGTACATGGTGGTGACAAAAATGTTTTAAGAGCCAAGGAAGAAAGCCTTAGAGGAAATTTTGATGATCTCAAGATGAAAGAAGGTGAAAAAATCACTCAGTACAACATGAGAATCAAAGAGGTAGTCAATGCTATCCGAGGAGTTGGAGGTGTACTAGAAGAAGATACAGTGGTAAGTAAAATTCTAAGAACCTTAATGCCTACTTATGCTATTAGAGTATTTGTCATTTAAGAAATGAGAGCAGTAGAAAATAGCAATGTTACTCTAGACAGTTTAATTGGAAGACTGATTTCATTTGAGATGAACAACTTTGATAATAGTGTCTTACCAAACATAGAGTCTGCATTCAAAAATTCTATGAGAATAAGAAAATCAAGTCATAAAAACACTATGAGAAAAGATAGTGATAGTGAAAGTGAAGAAGATGATCTTGATGAAATTCAAGCACTTATGGCTAGAAGAATGCAGAGAGGCAAAGGTAAATACAAAGGTAAAATACCACTTGCTTGTTTTAATTGTAAAGAGATTGGACACTTTGGTGCAAGATGTACTAACAGAAGAAAATATGACAGAAGTAATTGTTACCCAAATTTTTACATGCGGAAAAAAAGTAAAATTTGCATAAAGATACATCTTTTAGACATTACTGTTCAACCAATATAGATGAATACATTACTATTACATTCATATTATTAGATTTTATTTGTACTCTAAGTTTTGATCAAATTCACACTTTCATATTCATAAACGATCATTACATTGTGAATTCATACTGAATGTATTGGAAAAGTGTTCCTTCAAGGTCACATCTTGCATACTGAAACTTAGAGGACATATGCAGAAAAGAAAGTAAGAAGGAAGCATGATAAAGTCTAGGGTCTATGTATTGCCTTTAAGAGGTCTTCTAGTTTCTCAAGTTATTCATCTGCATCATCTGAAGTCTTTTATGTCTTGGTCTTATCTCTGTCTTTCCTGCATCCTACGTCTTCTATTGGTCCTGTTTCCTGCATCATCATGGTGAAAAAGATGTTAGATCCAATTGGATCTAAGCAATACATAAATGCCTAAAAAACACCATACATCAGTCAAACTCCCTGAACTGCGTATTTACTGATGATATTAATGTGATAGCAAGATATGCATTTGCATTGGCAAAATAATAATATCAGAAAAACATATCCTTATGAAATCCTATGCTATATTTGTAAGATGTAGTGAGTGTCACGAGCTCGTGCTCAAACTTCACAAATATGCATTATTAAAGAATGAAAGAATGCTAGATGTTCAATGTGCAGTAAAGAAAGAAATGTTCAAATGCAGATTTCAACATTAATGTATAAAAAGATATCAGATGTGAGTTGTGTGCATATGAAATGCAGTAGTACATAACAAGTCGCTACAGGGTGCATACAAGCTATTATGGAATTGTAACACTATTAATGCCAATATACAGATGCCAGAAGAGTAAAACAATATTATCAAATGTGCATAACATAAAATAATGAAAAGACAGTGTGCATATTAAACAATGATATCTTTTGTGCATATGTTCATAAGAATGTAACATAATAGGGTGTATCTATGTTATTGTTCTGAAAACAATTATGAAAGTTAATGATGCTGTGGTGGTTCATATTGCTGAGAATAGTGTACCCGTGTGCCTAATATGAAATGGAAGTATTTTTTTACGCAGGGTATTGAGCTAACAATCTTATTCCGGTGTATTGAAATGACAGTGCCATCAATTGTAATGATGTTATCAAATACAGTAAAAGATGCTATGCATATTCAAGAGGAAAATGATAACAATAATGCTGCTATAAAGGAGGACAACAAGTTTCATATATTATAACAGCATGGCCTCCGCACAAAATAGCAAGCTACATACAGAAAAGATGATTCCAATTAAAAAAGCACAAATAGAATGGTCTCCACATGATAACAAGTTCATCAGAATGAAGACAGAGCAATTTATGACAGCAAATTGGAACAAGATTTTCAGTTTTTATCTGTTGGTGATCTCTCAGAGATTAGTGAAAGAAGAGCGAACATTAGTGGAAGCTAAACTGCAAAAGCAGCTCGAGTTCGTCTATATTTGAAGACACATTTAAGCATGAAAAGACAAAGTGCCAATTACATGCAGTTCTACTAACAACAAATCGGTATTATCAGCTCAAGATTCTAAAAGCTATGTGTTAAAAATGCAGATAATTCAAACAGTAATGCTAGGTAGACAGAAGATCTGTGCAAAGTTATTGGTTATTTGTGTGATGAGAATCCCAACACCCCTTTACTAGCAGCTAGGACAAGCATCGGTGCAAATATACTGGTCAAAATATCATGTAGAGAGGCCGAGTTTAATAGATAAAGAGGAGGCGCCATATGTGATGATAGGACTCAAAGTAGAACAAACCGAGTTCTTAAAACAACACATGCACAACACCATTATTCATGGAATTTTAAAACGACAAGTGTAGACATCCTATGGAGCTAACAAGTTCCTCATTAATGCACAAAAGACATCAACATTCATGGGCTTACACTTCCAGATCAAACAAAATTTTATATGGGTGGTCTAAAATAGTTGGTCGGCAATGAGCAGTGATAACAACATAAAAGTAATGACTCAAAAATCGTGGCAAGAAAAGATGGAGACCCGTTGAAGTCCAAAAGCCATAACTAGAGTATCCCAAAAGCTATCCAATGAAAATACAACAATGACTTCACTGTGAAGGAAAGTAAATGTAAAGCTAGAAGTAAAAGGTAACTTATCTGAAAGTTACAAACTAAGATGTGGGAGGAGTCGAGTAAGCTGCAATTCCAACAAAGGTCGAGTTCAACAGATTCAAGAGCAGTTGAAACTCACGGGTAGAGACTTTAGTGTGGAGGCTGAGTTTGTGTAAATACAAAAACCCCATGTTTTGTGGCATTCAAACTCCAAGTTACCAGCTACTCTGACAAGTAAACAAGATCCCGAGTTCAATAGTAAAAACACATAACCCATAGACGCCACAAGAAGACAACTCCAGTTTGAAAAAAGATCTCGAGCTCTGGTTAGATAATAGCACTGTTAACTCCAATCTACTTTCAGAAGATTCCAAGTTAAATGTGTTATGCAGAGCAATCATGGCTACAGCCAAGAGTCTGAGCCCAAGATCGTGCCTTGTGTTATGGCATTTAACTCCACTTTACAAAAGAGATCCTGCAGTTTTAAGAGCCTGAGCTTTTAAGGAGAAGCTTCTATTTTAAGTGTAGCCATAGTATAGACAAGGAGCCATAGTTTTTTAAAGAAAATAGAAAAAAAAACTCCAGTAAGCGTGCACTTAAGTACCAACCATAGCCTGAGTTCTATGCACAATCATGATCTGCGGTCAATAACAAATGCAGAACCATAAACATGGTAGCGGTGAAGTTGAGAAACCCTACAAGTTTTCTTCAAAACTGAATATAGATGAGATGCAAGACAATACCTTTGTGAGATTTCATAGATTTTTGGAGTCCAAAGTATAAAGGAGTAATGCATGGATAACCGCAATACCACGAAAGTACCTTGACAACTAGCAATTAAAGATATTTTCTTTAGATGTGAATCAAGTTAGGCTTAATTAGCCCAAGCTTTGGTGTCGGCCATGCTTTGGTGATTAGGGTTTTTATGAAGATGTAATGGGGGTTTATGTCGTAGGTTGGATATTTTCATCTTAGGTTATCAAAGAATATAGATTAGATATTTTAAATTATTTGATATGTTTTAAATATTTTATATTCTTTGTAACATGTTGATATATATTGTAAAAGTGTAAAAATCAAAAGATATATCAACATTAGGAGTTACCAATTGTGGAGAGGTGAGTTTCATTTTTGAAATTAGCCTCAAGGGCTTAATTTTAGGCACTAGTCACGCCTTAAAACTAGGGATGTGCTATTTTGGAGGAGCTTGACTGGAGGCTAAGTTTTAGGCATGATTTTGGCCTAAGAATCAGGATGATCTTTCTGTTTGGAGGAGAGTTTTGGAGGGAGATGTCATTTTCAAGATTAGCCATGTGGACTATTTAGTGGACCTTCTACTTCATTGTTAGGGAGTTTAGATTTGGTGGAAAAGAGGTTTTAGGGAACTATTTTGTTCCTATACCACTTTTTCATGCATTTTGTATCCATTGAGTTGCAGATCTTGGAGAAAAGGCTCAAAGTGAATTCATTGTTCCTTGATGCATTGGAGATACTTTTGTAACCTACTTGTCAGATTTTTGGAGAATAATAAAGCAGATGATCTATTTTTCCTATATGCTCTTGAGTTTTGATTTTAGAATCCTTTTTCATCTTTCTTCATAAGTGTTATTCATTTTTGTATCTAGGAGAAGTGAATGTTTATTATTCCTCCTCTACGTGGACAAGATCTAGACCTCATGAAGAATATGTATGTTTGTTGACTGATTAAGTTAGTTGTGGTCTATACCCTAGTAGCCAAGTCTTTTAACCTATATGTTGATTATAGATTCGAAGTATCAAAATGTGGTATATGATTTAGGATTACTGCATTAGTTTTTCCAAATAAAGTCTGATTTCATTTTGGTGTATCACCCCATTTCCCATTCAGTTTTAAATCCTTCTTCCCTTTTCCCATTAAGTTACAAACCAGGAGGTGATATTCCATATCATACAGGAACCGACCTAGAATCCAGAGACTCCTTCTCATCTATAGTTCACCCACAGCTAGAGGAGGTTTCCATTGTGAGGATGGAATTGTCATGTAGCCCTAATCCCTGAGTTAGGGTGACAATTCTAAGCCTGAACAGTAATGATAGATCATTTGAAAAGAAGTCTAACAAAGGTGATTATAGAAGCTACCGACAATCAGAAAGAAGAGATACCCGAGACTACAAGGACAAAGGAAAGAAGGCCAGTTACCTAGCAAAATGCAAAGATGATGATACTGACACTGAATTTGATGAAGACATCGAGATGGTGTTTGTGGCAGTAAAAGATGATTCAGATGATGATGAACAAAGGTATGTAGAAACTGCACTCATATCTAAAGTTAGTAAAAATGATGTTTGGATCATAGATAGTGGCTGCACTCACCATATGACCGGTGATAAGCAAAAGTTTGAGACTTTTGAATACTATAAAGGTGGTTCAGTAAGAATAAAAAATGACACACCTTGTCTAGTCAAAGGTAGAGGAACTATAATGTTGAATAACTAGATAAAATGTGAAAATGCTTATTTGGTAAATGGATTGAATTACAATCTATTGAGTGTTTCTCAGTTGAATAATTTAGGTCACAGAGTAGCATTTGAAAATAAGAAGGCAAAGATCTTCAATAAATCAGGAAATTTGATTGGTACCGGTGAGCAGACAAAAGCTAACTTATTCTATCTGAATGATACTAAAACCACTTGTTTGATTGCTACAAATGAAGACATATGGTTGTGGCACAAAAGATTGTGTCATGTGAACTTTGACAACATGATAAAGATTAGCAAAAAGAGAAATGTCAGAGGCTTACCGACAATGACCA
>MU226448.1:486563-529606 GCA_018584345.1 Thuja plicata
GTTGATGATTACTCTAGAATGATGACAATCATGTTTCTAAAAGATAAATTAGAAGCATTTAAGATGTTTAAATGGTATAAGGCAATGGTTGAGAAACAAAGTGGTAAAGAATTAAAATGCTTAAGGTCAGATATAGGAGGGGAATTCATTTCAAATGAATTCACTAACTTTTTTAATGAGCATGGAATCAGAAGACAAGTCTCTGCACCGAGAACACCACAACAAAATGGAATTGCTAAAAGAAGGAACATATCCATAGTTGATTGCACAAGGAAATTAATGATAGAGAAAGGAATCACCCAAATCTTCTAGAGAGAAGATGTTAGTACTGTTGTTTACACATTGAATAGAGTACAATTGAAGAAAGACACCAAGATGACACCTGATGAGCTTTGGTATGGTTACACACCCAATGTAATTTATTTCAAGAATTCTGGCAGTTAATGCTATATCTTAAAAGATGATAGAAATGGAAAACTTGACTCCAAGAGTGATGAAGGAATCTTTCTAGGGTATTCTACCAAGAGCAAGGCTTATAAATGTCTAAACAAAGCCTCTAATAAAATTGTTGAAAGTGCAAATGTAAAGATAGATGAATTTGCAGAGAAGAATGAAAAGGAAAGCACTAAAGAACCAAAGGACTCCAATAGGTTTACTTATAATGAGGAACCTGACACTCTACCTGACCAGAAATGTAGAGCTCACGAGCATAGATCATTGCACCCGAGCATCAAGCTACAAATACCAACGATCAGAATATTGCTCAAGATGATGCACAAAGTGATGGAGAACAAAATTAAGAACAAAATGATGATCAAGATGATAGACAAAGGGCTGAACCTGTACTTGCAAGATATGTTAGAAGGAACCATCCAAAAAACTAGATCATAGGAGATAAAAAGGATGGTATGAGAACCAGAAGCAAGTCTCTAAATACAAGATGTCTTATTTGTGATTATGAGCCCAAATCTATTAATGTTGCACTAGATAATGATGAATGGATAAATGCTATGAATGAAGAGATTGAGCAGATAGAGAAAAAAAAGACATGGACACTTGTACCGAGACCAGATGACAAGAATGTCATCGGTACAAAATGGATATTCAGGAATAAGCTGAATGATAATGGAGAAGTCACCAGAAATAAAGCAAGACTAGTATGCAAGGGGTATGCACAAGAAGAAGGAATTGACTATGGAGAGACCTTTTCACCCATTGCTAGGCTAGAAAGAGTAAGAATATTACTTTCTTATGCTGCATGTAAAGGATTCAAGGTATATCAAATGGATGTCAAGTCTGCATTCCTAAATGGAATACTTGAGGAAGAGGTATACATTAAACAACCAGAAGAGTTTGTTGATACAGACAAGAGGGACATGGTATGTAGACTACACAAAGCCCTGTATGGATTGAAACAAGCACCCCGAGCCTGGTATGAAAGACTTCATTCCTATCTTATAAGTATTGGATTTATAAGGACTAGTGAAAATAATAATCTTTATTTAAAGGAAGATACTGATGCTAACATTTTGATTGCTGAGATATTTGTTGATGACATCATGTTTGGAGGCAATGATATGCTATGCAAATCATTTGAAAATGAAATGAGCAAAGATTTTGAGATGTCTATGTTTGGAGATATCAAGTTCTTTCTTGGTTTGCAAATCATGCAACAAGATGAAGGTATTTTCATTACACAATCCAAGTACATCAAAGAAGTACTAAAAATATTCAAGATGGAAGAGTCCAAACCAGTTGGAACACTGATGGCAACTGAATGTAAGCTAACAAAGGAAGACAAGTCATCAGAGGTAAATCAGACTTTATACAGATCAATGATTGGAAAACTCATGTATGTTATACATACTAGACTAGATATTGCACATGTAGTAGGAATAGTTGCTAGATTTTCTGCTAATCCCAGGGAATCACATATGACTGCTATGAAAAGAATCCTAAGATATCTAAAGAATATAGAGGAATATTGCTTATGGTACAAAAGAGAAGGCAAATTTGAACTTAAGATTTTTACCGATGCTGATTGGGCTGGAAAAATTGATGACCGGAAGAGCACAACTGGAGGAGCATTCTTTATGGGTGACAGACTTGTCACATGGATCAACAAGAAGCAATGATGCATCTCTCAATCTACTATAGAGGCAGAGTATGTTACTACTGTTGCAAACTACTCAAATATTGCATGGATCAAACAATTACTGGAAGGTATGCATATGAAAATTTTAGAACCAGTAATTATCTATTGTGATAATACAAGTGCAATAAAAATTTCCAAGAATCTAGTCATGCATGCTAAAACAAAGCATATTGCCATCAAGTATCATTATTTGAGAGAACAAGTTCAGGAAAAGGAAGTGATACTTGAGTATGTGCAATCAAAGGAACAATTGGCCAATATCTTCACCAAGCCACTGCCCAAGGATGCATTTGAATAATTGAGAAAGAGACTAGGGGTCAGACCCTTGTCTACTGGTCAATAAGCTAACTAGAAGGCTGAATCAGCCTGTATATTATCAGATTATCATTCATGTTGATGCAAGTAGAATATATTATGGATAGAAAGGATCCATTTGACATTGCTGTCAAATACTTGTTTTTCAATATCTGTGTTTGCAAAAATGTTTGTTTGGAATTGATGTCAAAGGTAGAGAGTTTATCCATTATCATCTCAAGAAGAGATCATATCCATCGAAGTATCCAAAGGGAGAGAATGTACTAGAAAGGGAGAGTACACACAAAGGAAGATAATTGATAACAAGAGACATCACAAGAAAGGAGAACAATCAAAGGGAGAGAGTTTGACACAGAAGGAGAACACACCACATAAGAGAAAGAAAGGTTCTACATCTATCCAGTGAAGGGATTGAAGATAGAAAGAAAGCTACAAGAATCAAATCAAAGTTATTTGAGATTACCGATAGCGAGGAGTTTGTATTAGTTACATTAGGAAAGCATGATGAAATTGTATATTTCATATTGTATTAGTAATATTATAGTATGATAATGTAGTATGTTTCCATCAATGCCAAAGGGAGAGATTAATGACATGTAACTAGTTGAATGTTTGAAGATATTAAGTTGATGATCATGCAAGGCATTAAATCAGCTAATGTATTGTATTGTCATTGATGTCAACTTGATATAATATGTATGGTCATTGTAATACTGCCAAAGACTTCAAAGAACTGATGAATCAAGACTATGCTATCAGTAATGCCTACAAGTCAAGTATTCACTAAGTGACTACATACACCGATGGAGTGCACACCGATGGTTAGAGTAAAAGAGAAGAGTCACAGTGTTACCCGATGAGCTAATGCACAACATTACTGACAAGCAGAGTTACAGTATTGACTGATGAGCAAAGCACAGAGTAACCTAAAGGAAAGAATTTCAATGTTTCCTGACGAAGAAGAGAAGGACAAAGATCCTAATGACAACTGAAGTCACACCAACGGAACAGTCAGTTATCACCAATGGCTAACTGAAGTGTTGACCGATAGAATAGAGAGTTTAGAAAATGAAAAAATGCTTACCTGTCAAGAAGGTAAAGATAGAATTAACGAATACTTATCATTGTTTTAATCATCCAGATAAAGCTGGAGATAAGTAAGTGATTTAAATTTGATTTGTCCAGTTGGTAAGAAGATCTCTTTGAGATAAATTAGGAGTTTGATTTAAATCTATTGGCAAGAATTGTGGAACATGCCAAGAATCAAGAAAGCCAAGAAAAAGGGGAAATCATGTCTATATAGAGACAAACCCAATTCATTACAAATGGGGGAATTAGGTAAGAATAAAAAGAGAAGAGGAAAGATGCTAAAGAAAATCTGAAGGAGAAGAAAGTCTTCATTCAGTCCTGATCAAAAATATGAGGAAAGAGCTAGATTCTATAGACACCGACGAACAATGAGACAAGCATCATAGCGAAAAATAGTGTGGAGCAAAGGTATAAGTGATTATATTGATCAGAGAGGTAATGGCCCTGCAATAGATCTAAAAATCTGCAATTAAGTTTTATGTATGAACAAATCATTAGTATTTTAGTTTAACCATTGAATCATAAAGCCTCTTAATCGAGCATGACTTGAAAGTCTTTTACAATTGAGATACATCCCAAGGAGTATCAAAAAGTTTGATCACAAAAGTAGCATTGGATATTCCCGATACCTATTGATAGGCCAAGAGAGTTTGATCAAGGATGGTAGCATTAGATGCCAGATACTAGTTGACAAAATATTTCTAAATCCTCTAACAAGGTCACACCTAACAATGTGTTTGTAACCTTTAACAGGGTTGGCTCCTAACAAAGCTCACTTCACAAGAGTGAAAATTTGGGGTACCGGTCCCAGTGGTTTTTCCCTTAACATGATTTCCATGTTAAAATCCTTGTGTTATGTGTTTATGGTTTATTACTTTACTATTTTACATTTCACATATACATTTCTGGATTGATCGGTATACTCTGCATATTTACTGTGTTTTGGTAAATAGTTAACTGCTTATCGGTAATCATACAAAAGATATATTTACAAGGCATTTCGACAAGTAGAAAATTGATTAAAGTATTTCAAGGCATACATCTTGTAGGATAGAAGATAACTTGAGACATAATCTATGGTTATAAGTTTTAAGGGTTGATTTAAGGATAAATTTTTGAGGCCACTGATTCACCCCCCCTCTCAGTTATTACTAACACTCTAATATCCTTTTCTGTTCTGACTACATTGCTCCAGGGAAAATATATTGCCTTGAATAGGTCTTCAATCATGTGACTCTTCAATTCAGATGGATCATACTTCCATCTTTTCATATTCTCTACAACTACTTCCTCAACCTGCTTCTGTTCATCCTTAGTTCTGGAAGCATATTTCAGGGATTTTAGAGAACTCATACCACTACCTTCTCTTAGGTCTTTAATTTTATTCTCAAAGGTAGGTGGGGGATCCTTGAATGTGACTTCTTCTTCTTCATATTCCTTAGGCAATATGAGTTTCCTCCTAGATCTTCTGGGTTTGCTGGTAGTGAGCACAGGGGTAGGGGCCTTAGGTGTTTTCTTGGGGGCTAGCCTCTTTTTCTTCTTAGGAGGCTCTTCATCTACCTCTTCTTCTTCCTTGTCAGATACAACATCTTCTATCCTAATTTCATCTTCTTTTCTTTTGAGATAGAAGGAGGACAGTCTGAAGTCTTTCCATACTTCTTTTCGAACTGCTCTAACCTCTTCTTTCCTCTTTTCAGAATCTTAGGAATCTCAATCTCTATTGAAATTCTACTCTTGGCTTCTTCATATGTACCAAATTATGGTGCTTTGGGGTCAATAGGATCATTCACAAGAGCCTCAATGATGTTTTTGGTCTCATCTATGTTAACCTCATATGCAAGAGGTTTCACCCATGCAACCCTAGGTCTGACTGTTTGAATATATACTTTATCATAGTCAACTAGGAAACAAACATAATATTTGTGGTCTTCAACCAATTATTTAGGAATTATATACCTATTATGCAACTTTTATATGAATTCCTCAAAATATGCATCTATGATGCTCTCAAAATTGTCTCCTAATTGTGCTATTAAATTATTTATTTTATACACTATAGGTCTGTCCTTCTTCCAAACAACTATGCCTTTGGAAGGGAAAAAAATTTGAATGTAAAATAATATGCAGACCAGAAGTGAACCAAACTTACATGGATTGGTCTTTTTTTCCTAGATGCTTTCCATGTTCTTGCTCAATTGGATGAGCTGCAAAGGTTGAATGAGAGGTTGTTCTTGACCACCTTGTATGCCAAGTCCATAGCCTCACATGGTACATTGTTAGGTCAAATAGAAATATAGATTTTGTGAGAAATAAAATGAATCCCAAACTTCAATTCCATGTCTATAACTCTATTTAATCTCATGCCTCTTTTTTCCCACTCGACAAGAGTATTCTTTGCTAGGTCATCTCGGGGTAGGGTTTTGGTAGCTTTAGACTTGTCCAACATAGGATACCCTGTAACACGGTGTACAATTGTCTTGGTAATCTTCACTGGTTTCTCCAACCACAGTTGCATTTCATGAACATGGCTCAGACTAAACATAATCCACTTAATCTAAAATTCTGTGGCATATGCATGATATGAGTCAAACCCTTGACTTCTAGGTGTATATGTTCTGGCTTCAGATTTTTGGCTTCACAGAGTTTCTCATATGCATTATTCATTTCTAATGTCCCTAGCTATTGAATTGTGCAATGATAGAAGGCTCAGATGTCATTGATCAACAATACCCTTGGAGGAAATAGGAATGATCTTCCATTGGGTCTATCTCCTCTACAACCGCTGGATGAAGCTTAAACTTCAGAGGTTTGCAGATAGCATTCCTAACCAACATCTCAAATCCTTTCTTAACCTTGCTGCTGGATGTAGATCCCATTATGCTCAGAGGTTTGATAAAACTTCACAACTTAAAGCTTTCAAACACAAATTTGCACTGAATCGCTTAAGGCTCTGAATCGCTCTGCAAACTAAAAACTTGGTAAACAATAACCTCTCCAATTCATCTTTTATAAGATTTTACTGTTGAGTTTTCATTAAATCCTCCATACATGGTAGTTGGCATAGCTCAGAATGAATCTCGACGAAAACTAACTTTTGCATCCTCAAAACCATACAACTTGACTTAACTCGGTTAAGCCTATGTAACTCGAGTGTTACTGAGATCTTGACTCGGTTAAAACTATAATGTGTCCTAGTGCATCAATATGCTGATTTGGACTTGCTAGCATGTCTGAAACTGATGTAAGATGGCTTGCATGCACAGTTCCAGTAGTCTCTTTGCATGTTTATTCAGAGATGGTAGATCCACCATCCTAGTGCATCAATATGCTGATTTGGACTTGCTAGCATGTCTGAAACTGATGTAGGATGGCTTACATGCACAGTTCCAGTAGTTTCTTTGCATGTTTATTTGGATATAGTAGATCCACCCAATTCACTGCTTTGGGTGCCATTCGATCCTTCATTGTTTTGATCTAGACTCTCAAGAGATTTCCTTACCCACTGCTAACTCATCTGAGTTCTGATTTTAGAGACTTTTGCTTTGCCTTTCTCAAAACTAGTATCCACTTTTTCTTTGTTCATGCAATTCTTGCTTAGATGACCGAGTTGTTTACATACATAATATCTCTTAGTAACATTCCTTTTTCTGAGGTGAGTCTTTACACAATTTTCACCAATATGCCCATATTCACCATAGTGACAACATCTTCTCCATGTGTTGTAATCCCAACCAAAAATTGCTTTAGCTAGCTGTTCATTAGGGATCCATTTCTTAGTTTTGCACTCAAAAGATTTGTGACCTTGTTTGTTACAATTGAAACATTTTCCTTCAAACTTAGGTTTCTCAGTGCATTCACTTTCCCTATGTCCATGTTTGTTGCATCTGTAGCATTTACCATTAAACTTTGATTTTCCATTTCTCCAACACTTATTTGCAATGTGCCCTAACTTGCCACAATGATTACAAGTAGGTTTTCTATTCTTTTGACTTCCTTGCTGTGAGGATTCACCTTGTTCAGTATAACCTAATCCAGTATGTCCATGATGTTTGAGTTGAGTTTGATCTATCAAATGATCCATGCTTCCCCGTGAATTCATCATACTCTCATTGTTTTGTTTTTCAGTATTGAGATCATTCTGTAGTCTTTCATTTTCTGTCCTCAGATTGATAACTTATTGATTTACATTATTGAGTTGATTTATCATATCTACTTGCTGAAGTGACAAATGACGGATTTCATTTTTTTTTTCTAATCTTGTACTCAGTAATCTTTTATCTTCTTGTGCCATTTCTTTGTCATTTTCTACTTGATTCTTTTGTTCCATGACTTCACACATTCTGACTGAATGAATTTCTTATCCCTTTTCAACTTTTTGACTTTTTCATGTAGATTGAGATTCTTTGCAAGTAGCTCTTCAATTGCTGCATCTGCTTCTTCGGAACTTCTTTCTTTTCATAAGTCTTCAATTCTTTCTTCTATGAAACTTTTGTCATTCATGTGCACTGCTAAATATTTTCTTCTTTCCAGGGAAAGAGAGAGATGCTCCTTGAGTTTCTTGATCTGTTCCATGGCCACTTGTAGATCTATCTTTTCATTTTCAATGACTTTCTCGAGTCTGCATATTTCCATTTGTCTCTGATCTTTGCTCAAGTTGTCAAAATTTTGTTAAGAGAACCTTGTGCTCTGATACCAATTGTTGGAAATATGTTGAGTCAAGGTGACTGAGAGGGGGGGGGGATGAATCATGAACCAATAAAACTTAATCCTTTTAATCTATTATTAGATTATCTAATCTGATTGCATGCATGAAATTAAAAGTAATAAAACATCCACAATATTTGACATGATATTTGGTTACCCATAAACCTTCCAAATAGAAAGTAAAACTAGGGTGGGGATGGTACCCACAAGATTTATTACTGCAGTATAAATTTAGCATGTTAAAGTTACAATTGACCACCTATTAGGAGTAATAAGGACTTTTAGGTCCACCTTGTGAAAGGATTTAATACAATACAATCAATTAATGCAACTCTGTTAGGATATTTGTAAAGGACTGTTAGGTCCACCTTGTTAGAGGATTTTGTTGATGCACCTGTTAGGATGAACCAGTAGATGATCTTTAATGCAAGTCTAAATTGCTAAATAAGATCCAATGATATAAAAACTAATCACTTGACTGTGATGGATGAGTCTTGTTGTTCCTTATACTGTTGTAGCCTTTTAAATAATCTGCCACTTCATATTCACATACACACTTCTGCACACATATATTTGGATAAACAAAATACTTTATATTTATACCTTATCCAAATAAAATGCAATTATAAGTCGGCTTCCATAAGATAAATTAATATCAAACAATATAAGCTAAGTCGGCCCAAAACTGTTACTCGGGTCCAGTAGTCCACTCGGGAAATATACTAACACTTGAGCAATATTTTGTTACTTGGAAAACATACTAAACTCTGGCAATCGGCCTACTCTGTTTACTCGGGCTACATTAATCACTCAGATAATAGTAATTACCACTGTCTGCTTGGTCGACACTGCCACTACTCGGGTTACATTGTAACTGCTCGGGTTGCACTCCTAGCTTGGTCAACTCTGTGATGACTAAGTGTTTTGGCACTAATTGACAAAATGTCTTGCCATAAAGGTCATCATAACTTATTTTACTTAGTTTTCCAATCCCAAATTTTATCTGGTCTACACCTATTTTGGAGTAAATATGGGTTTTTTCATCCCCCTTTATAATTTTCATTCTACAAGTCTCCCAACTTCCCATAAAAAAGGAAGCTTCTTTGTTTTTCTTTCCTCCTTATAGAGAAAATCATGATTTTGGTTTTGGAAATGTTCACCTGCATCCCAACCTCCTAACAGAAGTGTTCTAAGGCCCTTAAGTGATCTCTTAATCCTTGAGTTATTTTCTATATTAAGATAAGATCATTAACGTATGCAAGAAGCTTCATCATATATCCTTTCAATTGGACACCTTCTCCATCTATTTTTTTAAACCAAATTTCTAATTTATCAATGTATAATCCAAAAAAGGTAGGGGATAAAGGATGACCTTTCTTAATGCCAATTTTTCTACTGAAACATTTAGACATTCCTTCACTAGTTCTAATTTTAGCTCTAACTCTCTCATATAGTCTATGCATTGCTACCCTATACCTGTCGGGGAAACCCAATTCTTCCATTATGTTCCATAGCTTGTCTCTAGGAACCATGTCAAAGGCTTTCTTAAAGTCTACAAATAGCAATATACTTCTTCCTCTGGTTGTCCCAGATTTTCTCTATCAATTGTTGAATCATGATGCAATGGTCAATGGTGGAATGTCTAGGATGGAAACCAACTTGATCTCTTGCTCTTTTTCCCTCACCTTTTGCCCAATTGTTGATTCTATGTTCTACCATGGTCCCAAAAAGTTTTCCAAAAAGGGGGTTGACCATCATAGTGTGATAGTTAGATGTATTATTGATATCCCCACTTTTAAATATGAGAATAACCACACTAGTTGTCCAATCCATTGGGAAACCATCCTCAATGAAACTATTGAAGATTTGTTTTATCTGAGATGCAAGGAGTTCAACTCCCCATTTTAAAAATTTATCTTGAAGCCCATTGTAATCAGGGGCATTTTTGGATCTATAAACCTGCAATTCTAACATTAATCTAACCATAAAAGATGTATTAATAGCAGTCAGTGTAAATCCCTAATATCAAAAGAGGAAACAAGACACAAGAATGCATAAACAATCAATAAATGAAATCAATTCAAACAATGAATATGCAAACCAATAATTCATCCTTTGTTGTTATCCTTCTTGATGTAATGTGGGATCTTAGATTCAAGCTCAAATGAGACAACATAAGAATTCAAATCATGTATGTGGTTGCAAAATATGAGAATTAGCTCTCAATTTATAGACTTGCTAGATTTCAATCAGGATTCCCTTATTGAGGAGATTGATTTACTATGACTGAAGAGTGAACTTAGATGGATTGGTGAGTGAACTCAATTGATTGAATTTTCAAAAGGATTGATTGATTTGTTATCAGAATATATTTCCTTGTCAACATATTTGATTGATCCATTAAGATTGATTAGAGAGTGAAGTGAATAGATTAGAGAGTTGATTGAATTGATTGGTTTGTCAACAAAATAGATTGATCATAAGACTGGTTAGATGTAATATAAGATTGAATAGATTGATCAGTTAGAAAAGGGTGACTGAGGAGTTAGAAAATGTGATTGAATAGTAGACTGAAACTTAGTATTAGTCAGAACTAGAAGAGTAAATACAATTAAATAAATAAAGAATTCATTTATTTGTACATGGGAGAATATAAATAAATAAATAAACTTATTTATTTATGAGAGGAATAATTAGTAAATTAAATAAATTAACATTTATTTAATTATGAGTGGGAAATTTATTAATTAATTGTAATTATTACATGGGTGAAATAATATAAAAGAGGGAATATTAATTAAATAACATAATTATTTAATTAAGTGTAATGGCATAGGGAATAATTAAATAATAATAACTATTTAATTCCTTTATGGAAGAGTTAGTGATGAGAATTAATTATACATTCAAAATCTAAATAATTGATTAAAATTACTTAATTGTGAAATTAGGGAGAAATTATGATTTCAAATTTAGAATATTGTAGAAGGATGCAAATTAATTAAATAATAAAGATTATTTAATAATTTAAGAACATTAGTAAAATTGCTGCATACATGCAGCAAGTCATTTTTAGATGTCTATACCCATCAAGGTCACTAGCCTTACCACTTGTTATTATCTTTATTCTCCATTTGATATCATCCACTATAGAGAATTCCTCTAATGCATTCACTATGGGAGGAGAGTTCTCCTCTTGTATCCGTTCATATAGCAATTTTGCATATTCTAGCCATTGAACATCTGTAATATTGTTCTCAGTTTGTTTTCTCCTCTATTGTAGCTCCTTCTAATTTTTTTGGACTGTGTTTTCCAAGAGAGATTAACTCCTTCCTTCTTGCCTTTACACTCTTCTTTTTTTTCTTGAATTGATTTTGTGTACTTCTTGATTTCTTTGCTTAAAATATTTTCCTTTTATAGATCTCTTGACTGCCTTACATTCCTCGTCATACCTCTTCCTATTCCACAACCTTTTACACACACTTAAAGCCTTGTCGATTGTAGGAATCAACAAACTACTATGAACATGACCACACTCCTCATTGACCTTTTCATCTACTAAGAAGATGTTTATTTCATGAAATTGTTGCTTAAGCACAACATTGAAGATGTCCTTATTCTCCTGATTAATGAGGATTTTTCCTTTGTTAGCCACTTTATTTTGCATGTGTAGGTCTTGTTTATTGTGTGGACTACTTGAAGTAAAGTCCAACTTAACAAAGAGAGGCATGCGATCATATTTCATCTCAATAAAGCATTCTCCAATATTAAACCCCAACACTCTAGATATAAGATTTTGACAACAAATAACATAGTTTACCACATTCTGGCCATTATATGCTTCACAATTCATATCGCCTGAAGTTGGTCAGCCTCTCATGCCATTGCAGATAGCTATGCTAAACAAGCTACACATTCCCAATAATTTTGTTCCAAAATGGAAGACACCCTCATTACCATCTTGTGAAGCTCTTTTCTAAGATCATGATACCTTCTTCCAACCATAAAGGATTATTTTCCCCCTTTTCACTATTACTCAGCTATAATGATTGATTATTAGTTGTCTTATCATTAAAGTTCCCTTATAACATTATTTCTCCTAAGGTGTTGAATAAAGATATATATGTTTTCAATGATGCATACGTGTCTTCATTATCTAAATTCCTTCTTTGTAGAACTTAGAGCTTTGTGGAGTGAAGTAACAAGCGACCACCCTGAAATTTATCTCGTTCACTGTTATTTGCAACCAAATGTATTGTTTATTTGAGTCTTCCTTTTCAAATTTGACAATTCCACACCCCTTCTCATTTATAAGTATTTTAAATACATCGTGTCCTTTACCTATCTCATTCTCTTTGTTCCAAATTTAAAATTTCTTGTAACCTTCAAAATCTAGTACCTTGCAACCATAAGCTCCTCCACATATAGCTTAGAAGAACACATTAGTGGTGCTGAAGTTGGACTATAGAAAATTTTGATATTTTGTTTATCTTCAATGTTGCCAACTTTGTTCAGTATGCATATTTCTACTTGGTTTAGATTTGATTTGGGGTTCATATTCGTTTATGTTTGTTATTGTAACCCCTCATTTTTATTCTCTTTCTGCATTGTTTTCTCCACACTAGTTTGGTCAATCCTACCAGACATTCTATTCACTCATGGTAAAATAATTGCAAAATGTTTCTTATGTTTTTGCCTTAATTTTCAAGTATGCCTATGCCTTAAAATACCTTTGTACTACTTCACATTTATTAGTATCGATCTTTCATCTATATTGCCTACCTTTTTTTTTTTAAAGAAAATCTACCATGACAAATTCCCAAGCCCTTGTTAAACTCTCTTGTTTCCATAGTCGAGGTGTTGTAGGTCTATTTGTAGATTGTTTAATATTGGGCCCAACAACTAGTTTTAGAAATTACCTTGTTTCGTGCTGAAAATTGGGACCCCTTTATACTAAGCTTGTGACAAACCATTCTTAAGTTTCTTTCTGACTTATCTAGATTAAACCCCATCACGTTTTATATATTTTGTGAGTGTTGGTTTATCCACAATGCATTGTAAGAGTTGCTTGTTGATGTGTTTATTAACAATCGTGACCTTGACGAGTCGTGGCAACTCTCTATAACACCCTCACTAGCATGGGATTTAGGGCCCTCACTGGAATGGAATATAGTGTTTTTCTTGATTCTAGAGAGCTCAAGTTGGGGAATTTCTTACCTAACAAATAAGGGAAGCTATGCACACTGCTTTGAGCATACATGATAGCTCTTCCAAACACCACTTTCTTGATTCTGAAGTGCTTGAATTAGGAGGTTTCCCTCCTAGAGAAATAGAAGAAGTTATGCACATTTATTTTCTCCATACAACACAATCACCATGGTGTTTGGAAAAGCTTTCATTTATGCTCAAAATTCTTCCATTTTACTACCATGTTTAGCCCGATGATGTTTGATATGCGAAAGGAGTGTATATTGATTCATTTTCCTGACACAAAAAGATGGTAGATATAACAAAAGCTTTAAGAATGGAAGAATGTGCTGAACAATGTTTCCTTCAACATCGTTAACAAAAAAGAGTGAGTACTCAATCATTTTTGTCCACCACTCACCCTTTTTATCAAACATCTTAAATGTGTCTGAAGAAACTTTACTTATTAATGCCTGCCAAATGTTTTCATGTAGCATTTCTGATATTAATCTTGCAACCAATGGCAGAGAAAAGTTTCTTCTATTTTCTAATGTTTGGCAGTGTTTCAGATTTAATTAGACTGATCCTTTGATTCATGATTGGTTCATGGTTAGGGAGTTTTTAATTTTTCCTTTTCAAAATAAATGGAAAAAACTATCAACCAATTGTGTTTTGGAAGATAGGATGCATGTTCATGTTTCCTAATGTTTTGAATTTTTTTTGGTTTGCAGAACACCTAGCTCTATAGTTGACTGCAAAGTATGCTACTAACTAATTCATGCACCTCTGTATGCTTCACCTTTTTTCCTTCAGGCCTTCTAGAAAAATCCCATAGATAGCATGACAAAAGTCTCCTTTTCTGGAAATCTTATATATGAAAAATCATTCTCTACAAGGTTTAGTAGTAGGGTTGTGAGTCATCAGTAGGAATGATCCTAATTTATGTGCCTTGTCTGATTTGCTAAAATTGTTTCCTCTTAAAATATGCAAAGAACCTCAGAGGTTCAGGAGTCCACTAGGGAGATTCAATGGGACATAATTGAAGAGACTGTGCATTGCCAATTAGTTTAAGACGATTTACTGTTTTTGTCATTTATTTTGAAGTTTCAAGTATTATGGCTTTGAGCATATGATTCAATGAGATAAAAAAAAATTAAATATTCTTATTAATAGCAATCACACCTTAGGGTGCAATGGGTACGCCGAAGAGATATTGAAAGTCAATTAGGGAATAAAAATTGGTCTATATTTTTTACATATAATTGTGTAACTAATAAAATCAGTTGGCATATTATTTAGTCAATGGTGTTTGTGCACCTCTCAACTAGGAAGATAATCATGTAGGCACATTTATGTTTCATAAACCTTAACCTTAAACCTTATCATAAACATTAAATTGAATCACAACCATAATCCTAGTCCTAAACAAGATCAGAACCCAAACTATAAACACAACCCTAACCCTAATCATGCCATAAACCTAAACCATTATCCTAAGCATACTCATACTAAAACCCTAACTTTAAGCATAAAACTAACCATATTCTTAAATCTAACCTTAACCTTAATCCTAACCCTAATCAAAATCCTCACCTTAACGGGCTAATACTAACCATGATGTAACCCCTTACCTTAACCATAATTATAACCCTAATCCCAACCCTAACTCTAACCCTAACCATAACCTTAATTCAAAATTTAACCCCAATCCCAAACAAGATCATAACCCAAATTGAAAACTCAATTCTACCCCTAACCATCGCTACAAAATAAAATGCATTCACTTACATCAATCTAAACACAAATAAAATTTTTAAACCTTTCAATTAGGAAGATAATCATGATGCATTATCATTAACCTTAACCTTAAACCTTATAATGAACATTAAACCTGAATCATAATCATAATCCTAATGATAAACTAGATCATAAGCAAAATTGTAAACACAACCCTAAACCTAATCAAACATAAACCTAAACCATTATCCTAGCCCTAACCCTAACCCTAATTAAAACCCTAACTTGAAGCATAAAATTAAACATATTCCTAAATCTAACCTCAATCCTAACTTTAACCCTAACCATAATACTAACCATGATGTAACCCCTTACTATAATTTTAACCCTCAATTTCATTCACAACCCTAATCCAACTCGAACCCTAACCCTAACCCTAACCCTAATTCAAACATTAACCCAATCCTAAACAAGATCAAAACTCAAATTGCAAACTCAATTCTAACCCTAACCATTATGTAGTAAACCTAAACTCTTATCCTAAACCCAAACTCTTTTCCTAAGCCTAACTCCTATCCTAAGCCTAATCAAAATCGTAACCCTAACCATAATTTGGTCATTTTCTTTTGCATATAATTGACATAAAATTTGATGTGTTTTCAAGGGGATCTAAAAATGGACAATGTTTGTTTGGAATATGTCAACAAGAATTATTATATTATATATGGGCAAGAAAAAAGAAACAAAATTATAGCAAACAAATATTAGTAATTAATTGGAACTTTATTAAATGAAAAACATTGCACACAACAATTTTATATTAAGACTTTTGAATTAATTTAGCTCTCATGTTCAATTAGATAAATAAGTTAATAAAAAATATTTTTTTTTGGTTAATTAAAAAAGACCTACCCAACAAAATGAATTAGATTTAATCATATAACCTTTTTTAAATCTTAGAATTATTAGCAAATAACAAAGGAACTTAACTTAGAAGTTGCAATATACCTTATATTATGATGATTTTTAATTTTGATAAAAAATTTACTTAAGATATATTAAAAAAAAATACATAGAAATAAAATTGGAATTAGTTTATTCACTTCAAATAATTTTTTACTTTGAAATTATTTTATTTAGCACATGTATATATAAATTTATATAATAAGTTTTTCTATCAACAATTCATTTTTAAACTAAGGTATACAATACTACACATTCTTTAACTTAACCACCACCACAAGTAGCTAATAGAAGATTCAATTTATCAAGTCATCTCATCTAATCTAAAAAAACATGTTATACAATTTTAAAATAATACAATGGTGTTATTAATAATTTTAGGACAATTATAATAATTTTACTATTAGTAATATAACCAACAATAAATGGTGAACCTCTTTTTTTAATAATAACATACTCTAATATTTTTTAGAAGTTATATTATTTTTTGGTTGAATAAAAATTATGATATGATAACGTATTGTATATAATGTTTTTGTTAATATTTTATTTTGTCAAAATTTTAATACTAAAAGTAATATAAATACTTATAGATAAAATACAAGTGGAATCAAGGTTTTTTTTCTTCTTTAGATATTTAAATTTTTTCAAAAAAATTAAAAGAATAAATAATATTTTTTTATCATCTATAAATTTTTGACCATTTATATCATTATTATAAAATATCATATTTTTTGGTACAAATTTGCATAATAAATGAATATATTAATCATCAATTATTTTTATTAGAGGGGGAATGCAAAGTGTGACGCTGACAGGGGATCTAGCGAATCCATCGTTTGCAGTGGCATGAGGAGGAATAACACTGTGGCGGACAGAGGACAGCAGCAGGCTTGGCCAGTTGGCGATGGACTCCTGACCATGATAGGTGTGTGCGTTCCTTTTTGAAATATGAATAACGACATTAATTGTAATTCTCCTCCGTCTGCGACCGTACCCACTCCCTCCTCCTCGGTTTTGCCGAGTGCAGGAACCATTAATGCCAACCTTAATACTCCTATTCCCTCTGTTCCCAATCCTAAAACTCCTTCTTTGCGACCTAGGTCCTTCTCGGAGGCTGTAGCAAACGCAGGCATCTCCACCAACAGTACCGAAGCCAAATTTGCTATTACCAATGGAGCCCATAACCTCGGTAAGGCCTCTGGGACATCTGGTTCTCCTTTCTCCATTTCTCCTAATTCTGAAATGCTTGCTGAAATCGTTATGGAAAAGAGTAGGATAAGAAGCACTGCTATCTTCTTCTCAACTGTCGATCTGGATAAATGCCCTCCTAGGAAGTTTCTTGACGATTGGTTTCATAATTTTTGGAATCTTAAAATGGGCTTTCATATTTCTTTCTGTCGTCAAATTCAAAAGGGTCTTTTTGTCATTTTTTTTGTTAATCATGAAGCTCAAACTGAAGTGCTTAAAAAGCAGTATTGGTCGGTTGGTTCAGCCTCCTTTAGAGCTATTGTCTGGTCTCCCGATGCAAATTATGAAGAGGTTTTGGCCCTCTCGACTCCTCGCTGGATAATCATTAAGCATATTCTGCCATTTCTGTGGAGGTTTATCCCTCAATTGCTTCAGCCATTAGGGAAAGTGATTCGTATGGATGATACTGTGCGTCTTGTTCCACACATGGACGCCCGAATCCTCATTTTGCTGAATCCTGGGTTGGAAATACCACCAGTTTTCCATATCAATGTTGAAAATACTTCATACAATTGCCCAATTGAGCTTCTTGGTGGACTTAATGCATATTTCTTATGCCGCCGAGAAGGGCACTTATGCAAAGATTGTCCTATCCTTCAAAAGAAACCCGCTCCCAACCCTAAGGAATCTGTTATGGCCATGGAAACCATGACTCCTAATGTAAATCAGACCGTAAATAATAATTCCTCCTCTACAGTTAACCCTAATCCTGCCCCTGTCATCTCTCAATCTTTTCTGATAGATAATAACAATAACTCCCAATCGGATGGATTCCAGAGTGTGACCAAAAAGCGCAGACGCAAGAATAACAACCTTAACTCATCCTACAAACTTCTTACCTCCTCCTCTCCTGTCATTTCAAACATGTTTAGTCCTATTGAACTTTCTTCGCCTAACTCCCAACCCGCCACCTCTGCCCTTCTCAACCCTAGCTCCTTGCCTCCTCCGAACCCTTCCAAACCTTTTCAGGAAATCAGTGACAAATTTGTCGTCGCGGTCATCCCTGCTTCACAACCTCCGAATGAGATTGAACACTCCTGAGTTATGCCCTCTGCTGAACCTGAAACCCTAACAGATAATGAAGGAGATTTTTTGTCTGGTTTTCCTACCTCTAAACGCAGAGGGAGACCTCCTGGGTCCAAAAATAAAAACATAAAAAAAAATGATGATGAAATGTGTATTGATGAGATGATCACTTGTGTTGAATCATCCAAATTGTGTTCTTCCCCTTCAAATGTTTTCTCATGAATTGCCTTTCTTGGAATATTAGGGGACGCGAATCCCCGGATAGAAAATATGTTATTAAAAATTTCCTGTCTACTTGTAAGCACTTGGATTTTCTTATGATGCAAGAAATTAAATCTACTGGTTTTATTCTAGAATCAAATCTTAATCTTATATGGAAGGATGCTGTTAAAATCACCACCAACCACCCAAGGGGTAGAGGTGGTGTTGCCCTGCTTGTGAGCCCTAAATGGGTGAATTTTATTACCAATCAGGGCATCTCCCCCTGTAACCGTGTTGTTTGGGTCACCCTAAATCACAACAATAAAGATTTTGGCATATGCTCTGTTTATGCATCAAATGATGTTAAGGAAAGAGCTAGTCTTTGGGGATGGCTGACTTCTCTCCCTGGCATCCCCTGGATTTTTGCTGGTGATTTCAACATGGTTGAATGTTAGGATGATAAGAATGGAGGACTTCCATTTGCCTGGAAGGATAGTGAAAAGTTTCCTGGAATAGACTTAAAAACTCTAAACACCTCTTCGACCCCCTATTTGGCAACAAGGCTAGCAATCCGGGTCTTTGGCACACGTGGTGCAACTAACAACGGGGCCATGCTAGAATATATTCTAGACTTGATAGGTTCTATGCTAGTAAGATCTTTTTCTCTGTCTTACCAGACAATTTTGGCAACTCTGTTCTTGTCACCCCCACATCCTTATCTGATCACCATCCCATTTTTGCCTCCTTCACTTTCAACACCTCCCCTGCTGTCAGCCACAACCTTAGATCCAAATTCATCCTTAACACCAGCCTTCTCAGAGATGTTGATGTCCTCACTGCTATCCATATCATCAACATCATTAACAAACATAACCTCCCCAATGGTAGTTACATTGATAATTGGAATAAGAACATCCTTGCCTGGCAGAACCTTTTAAAGACTATTGGTCAGAAACGGGCCAAGGACTACAGATTCTTTGAGAAACATCTTTTTCATGAATTAGCTACTGCTGAAGTTAATAATCAACAATCCCCCTCTAACCTTGACCTTACCTCCCAAGTTATTAAGGCTAAACATGCACTTAGGAGGCATCAGGTCATTAAGACTAAGGGAGCTAAGATTAGGGCAAGAGCTCACTGGCTGCAATATGGAGATCGGGGTTCTAAGTTTTTTTTCAATCATATTAAACACAAACATTCTCATGAATCCATTGAAAGGATCATCATTGACAATCAAGAGATTACAGATCTTGACACTATTAAGGATACTTTTGCTAAATTCTATCAAAAATTATTCTCCTCTAAGGATTCAGTTGAAGCCTCCTCTCTCAGGGACAGGGGTCGAGCTCTGATTCCTAAGATTGTTTCTACTGAGGATGCTAATACCCTTGCCAAACAAATTTCTCTTGATGAAATTGGTAATGCCATTAACTCTCTTAAATTGGAAAAGGCTCTTGGTCCTGATGGCATCCCCATCGAATTCTATAAAGCCAATCAAAGGTTGATCTACAAGGACCTCCTTGAAATATATTCAGAGTCTCTTTCTCATGGCTCTCTCGGTAATTCCATTAATCGTGGTATCATCAAAATTATCCCCAAAGATGGGGATAAAGCCCTCATCAAAAATTGGAGGCCCATAACACTTCTAAATGTCTCCTACAAAATTCTGGCCAAAATCTTAGCCACCAGACTTGTCAACATTCTTCCTAAACTAATTTGCTCTACTCAAACTAGATTTATTAAAGGCAGGTACATCCTGGAGAATGTCATCACTAGTTGGGAAGCCATGCACTAGGCTAAACATTCCCATCAAAATTCTGCCATCTTCCTGTTAGACTTTGAAAAAGGCTACGACAGAATTGAGTGGAACTTTATCTCCATGATGCTGGAGGCTTTTGGTTTTCCTGCCTTCTTTTGTAATGTGGTTAAGGTCCTCCTCCATGATGCCTATGCACAAATTGACATTAATGGCTCTCTATCTGCCTCCTTTCCCCTCGAACGGTCTATTAGGCAGGGATTCCCCCTGGCGCCTGCTCTATTTGCTATTGCTTCTGATGCCCTATTCTACCTTCTTAGGGACAATACCTTATCACCTGATGTGAAAGGAATTACACTGCCTAATGAGGATGTTCTTATTAATAGTCAATTCGCTGATGATACCGCCATTCTCTTTGAAGCTATTGAAGACAACTTTGAAGCTCTTCAAACCAAACTTAAACTATTTTGCAATATGTCTGGTGCTAAGCTTTCCCACTCCAAATCCATGTGTCTTGGCTGGGAGGAGGAACCACCAGATTGGTTCAAACATTATGAATTTCAATGGGGAGGACCTCAAAAGATTGTTAGATACCTGGGCATCCCATTTTCTATAAACCCCTCGCTTAAAGATATGTGGCTTTGGGTTAAAGAGAAAATCACCAATAAACTTGACAAATGGCATAACCGCTCCTTCTCTTTGGCCGACATTATTCAAGTCTGCCAAAAGATCCTGTCCTCCTATAATATCTATTACTCCTCTGCTTGGATGTTTAGCAACTACTAGATTTTTGAGATTCAAAAAGCTGTTAGGAACTTTCTCTGGTCCGATGGCAAAGGCAATAAAAAATCTCATGCTGTTAATTGGAAATGGTGCTGCAACAGTAAGGTTCTTGGGGGTTTGGGGTTGAAAGATCTTAGGATTCAGGGAATTGCCCTTGTTGCTAAGTGGATCTTTCACTCCATGGATGACACGATGCCATGGAAGGTCCTTGTTAGAAATAATATTGAACGGGGCTGTCCTAAGAATGCTAAGTCCTGGAAGTGCCTCCCCTATACTAACTTAGTTATGGGTAACTTTACCATTAATGTTCAAGGTTCTGAGGTCTTCAAATCAATCTGGAAGGCCTGGAACCATGTTAGAGAATTTTTCTCTAACAAAAACTTTCATGACGCCACCCACATTTATGGTGAAAGATCCATTTGGTGGAACCTTCATCTTTCTGGAAAACCTCTGGCCCTATCCCAAGGCTGCTCTGCTAGATTTTGGTCTAGTAGAGGTATTTCTCAGTTTGTGGATCTCTTTGAAAATGACCAACTAATTAGCTGGGATAACATTAGAAGCTCTTATGATATTCCTCCCTCTCAAAAAAAGACATATAACATGATCCTTAAAGCTACTAAAGATCTCCCCACCACTTGTGACACGGACTCTGACAGATTTCTGAAATGTAAATGGCCTGATGGGACCATCCTATCCAAGATCAAAACTAAGAACATATACAAGTTTCTTGGGTATGATGGTGCCATCATTGACCATATTAATGATAAATGGTATTCCTCCCTGGATAATTATTCTTGGAAAAAGTATTTTGATATCCTATGGAAAGGCTGTGTTGAACCCAAAGTTAAATGTTTTAAATGGCTATTTTTATTGGATAGGCTTCCTATCAGGAATAGCATCAATGAGGACAATTGTTGTAAGTTTTGTAAACTTCCGGAAACCAGCAGGCATATCTTTTTTGAATGTTCTTTTGCTAGGTCTATATGGAAACTTTTTGGCATTTCTTATCCTATAAGCATATCTATTTTTGAAATTGTTACTGTTCATATTATGGGTCTTAAGAAGGACGCTAATATTCTCTGGAATATCTTAACATCTTACATCTTATGACAGATTTGGAAATGTAGGAACGAAGAAAGATTTCAAGATTCTCCCAGGGCCCTTACTGAGTTTTTTATGAAACTCACTTTTCTTAATATCTCCTTGCAAGTTCACACCACCATGATGATGGACAAAGAGAAGCTGAGAAGGTTTCTCCAGACCGGACATGCTACCTTCCTTGTCTTTGAGCTCAAGAACAGTTATGAGTGGAGGGACAACCTGTACAACCTGCAGAATTTTGAAAAGACCATGCAAAAGCTCAACAGAGAAATTAAAAGGAACAGGAAATCCAAGAAAGATGAGTTGGCCATGCTGGCCCAAATTCAAGATAAGAAGAAGGTCGCCTGGATGGAGGGAGAGAAGGGCTGGACCACTTGGGTCGATGCCATAGACGACTGCCTCCTTTAGCCTATCCTTATCTTTTCTTTTTTTGATGCTCGTTTTGAACTATGTGATATTCTAAATTTTGTACCGGTGACTCTGTGGGAAGGCTCTGCCTTCATAAACTTGTTTAAACTCTCTTGATGTATTCTTCTTTTTGATATACTTATATTTAATACAAAAAAATATTTTAATTATTATTTTATTTTCTCAAAATTTGAATACTAAAAATAATTATAAATATTAATAGATAAAATACAAGTGAAATCAAGATAATTTTTTCTTCATAAAATATTAAAATTTAAAAACAAATCAAAAGAATAAATAACTTGTTTTTTAATCATTTATATTGTTATCATAAAAGTTTGTTTATACCATATTTTTTTGCTACAAATTTGTATAGTAAATTAATATATTGTTAGTTGAGAGATCTTTCATTTGATTAAAAACTAATTTATTTCACTTAAAGATTAAAATATTAGTAATAATTTTTTGCATTTCCATTTGTTTTCATTAAAATATTCTTGATAAGTAGGATATATTTTTCCACAGCAAGTCAAATTGTGATATTGCTATCAGGATTCAACTGTGTAGTTTTTGAGTCAAACTCATTGACCCATAATTCATGAGTAGTGGTTCACATGAACCATCTCTCATGAGAATTAATGGAACACTTAGCACTCATTGGATCATGTGAACCACTACTCATGAATTATGGGTCAATGAGTTTGACTCAAAAACTACACAGTTGAATCCTGATAGCAATATCACAATAAAATATTCTTATTAATTTTTTTTCCATCTTTAAACAAAATATTATAATTTTTTAAAATGTGTAATATTATAATATATTGTAATAATATAAATCATTGTATTCCTATAATTCCTGCCAGGGCAGGATACTTATGCATTCATGCAAATTTTTTTTGCTATTACTTTAGCCAATAGGAGCATTGAATTTAAAAAATTGAAAAAGAACTCTATAGTTGACATTTTAAAAATGTTTTAATAATTTGCAAAAATAAAGTTTTCTCTTTCCCTATTGGTTCATATTGTAAACAGTCAGTAGAGAAAATGAATTTTAATTTTACAAATAATAATAATTTTCTACACAAATACTTTGTGATGTGACATAAAGTTTTAATCATAATGATGTGTCAATTCCATTTGTTGTCCAAATACATATAGTTGATATATTATATGTAAAAAATTATGACAGACTCTTATCCAAAATCTAGAAAGATCTAAGATTTGTTAAGTTTCATTGAAACCAAAATTGAAAAATTATTTTGATCCTTAGATTTTTGCTTATCATTGTGCACAGTGCTTGTGAAATATCAATATCACCAACTTAATATTAAATAAGGATTGGCTAAGATCAACTTCATTATCTTTCATCCTTCTCAAACAATTTCAACCGTTCATCTAAGAGATCGGTTCGCTCACGTCTTACAAAAAGAACATCAGATCCGCATAATAATTTGGCACAAGTTGAAGTAGCTGAAAACATTTATGTTGAGAATAATTCGGACAAATTCGCCTTAACAACCACTTGTAGTTCCATGGCGGTGACAGACCAATGTATGCCTCTCCTAAAACCCACTGCATCTTACATCTACTCTTGCCAATTCTCGACTACTTCTACCCTTTTTGCCTCCTTCCCTCCCATCTGCTTCAGTGCCTGCTTGTGCTTGACGATCTGCAGGATTTGCAAAAAGAAGAAAAATGGTGGATGTAGAGGCAATCAGAAAGGCGCAGAGGGTTGATGGTCTGCCTACATTTTGGCCATCGGAACCGCCACTCCTCCCAACAGAATCGAGCAGAGGGAATACCCCGACTATTACTTTCGCATTACCAACAACAAGAACAAGGTCGAGCTTCTGGAGAAGTTCAAGAGAATGTGTAAGCCCCTATACACCATTTATATACTATGTTTCTCGTATTACATTTCTATGTGTTAATGGTTACGGGGAATTTTATGTTGCAGGCGAGAAGTCGGATTTCAATTTGCTTTATTTATAAAGATTTCAAGAAGCATTAGAGGTAGTGAGTTGAAGCATTCAGAAAATGCAGTGACTTCATTAGTAAATTCTCCTGACATCTAGAGTCCATTAAGATGAGAAGAAAGCTTTTCGAATCATCTCTGTAAAATCTGTAAATTCTGCCATCTGGGTTTTGAATTTTTGCTGTAAATTCTGTCATCTGACCAATGAATCTTGAGTGTGATTGGATACTTCAACAGAAAATAGATTTGCACTGTTAATTCTTAACTTTTTATTCATAAAAAAACTAATTTTATCCAAATGGGTGGTTGGACCGATGGTTTGATTGTCATTAATTTGTGTTAATTGCATTGTGGAACTTTCAAACAAATACAGTTGTAAGTGTAAAGCCAGGCTCTACGAACTTTTCCTGTCCTCCTTACCTTTGCCAAAACGTCTTTGCCTGTCCTCCTTGCCTTTGCCAAAATGTAAGCTTTGGAACAGAGTATGGGACAACATAAAAAACCTTAAAAAGTTGTGCTTAGTTCATTGCACCAAACTTTTTTCGCACGCGTCCAAGGTGAAATCCCTTTCTGTGAAGCCGTTTGTTTGACGAGCAACAAATGTTTGTATCCACTCAATGCACAACTCACAGAATCCAGGACCTTTGTGACAACTAAGATGCTGCTCTAATTACTCCTGACATGAAGTCGAGTTATCCATAGGATATGAATACTTTGCTCTCATCGTACCTGCAGTCAAAGTAGGTAATTTTATATTATGCCATCGTTTTAGGATCTCACAAGTCACCAGTTTGATTCCCAGGTGTCCAAAGTCTCCACTTTCAAGTTGGTCTTGCAGCCAAAAAATATTAAGGCTGGTGTTTGTGTGGGAGTCTTTTGTGTCATGTCTTTTATCTATTTTCCCAGTTGTTGCAGCTTTGATTATAGATAAATAAAGGCTTACTCCAATTGAATTGCCATTAAACATCATAGATTTGATATACTACAGAAACATCAAATTTCACCAACAAATTAGCTCCTAAATTTCCAATACTCCAGTACCTGGTCTCCAATGCTATGGCTCATCACCCAAATGATTTTAAAAACATGAACGAAACAGTTACTATGTTTCAGTTCACACCACAGAGATCCATATTTTTTCCTGGTTGTTAAGAGAGTAATGCTATGTAGACAGTATCAGTACATATACTCTTGAAAAGTTCCCAAGGCTAGAAAGACGGGATGATCATAAGTACCCCCATTTTGTTTTACAGAGGCAAGTTTATTATATAGCTCTGCAAAAGCTGTCCTCTTGACAACATGGGAATGAATAGGACAGCTTAACATTGAAAGGCTGTGAGAGTAGAGTAGAGTAGCGATTCTTTATCGAGGCCTCATTTTTGCCTTAATAACTCCACAGAGATTAGATTAGTCCCCTCATTTGCATTAATGAGTGTGAGTTGTTGGGTGATAAGAAAAGTGTGTGATGGCAATCACAAGGTCGGTGTTGCAGACCACTGCCCCGTACGTACACAATTTTAAGGAATGATTACCCATTTACATAAAAACTTGAAAGGAAGACGAACAGTCATCAATTGGATAAAGCATTTTCGTTGGAAGAAGAAGAAGCAGTATGAAGAGATGAGTCTTGAGAAAAAGCTGATATACAAGCTCAAAAAGGTAAGACTTTTGAATTTATTATGTGAAAGTATTTTAGGGTCATTTGTAGTCTTCAAAGACTTTTTTATTGGTAAGTTTTTTCGTTTTGATATAACTTTTATCGTAAGTGCCATGACCCTTTATCTTAGGGGAGTGATGTTAGTAGGTGGCTGATTTTCTATGCCTTTTTGTCCACTCTTTAAACTCTTTAAATTTGTAGGGAACAACACACCTTTTGGTATCACATGGCTTGGGAGGAGATTGGATCTCTTGACCTTGTGCCTGCTATAGGAAGCTCTCGCCAATCTAACAGGCCTATTTGGAAAGCCATTTTTTAAGTCATTCATAGCATGATTTTATATACAAACATAATAGGTTTGTGCATTAAGTTATTTGTTTTTGGCACTCGAATGTGGTGTCATTTTTTTGACAGAGCTTCTTCTATTTACTACTTTTATCAAAATATTAAATTTGAAAGTCATACAAAATACTATAGCTAATTAATGTCATGTTTTCACATTTGCTACTCTAAAATATATTGCGTGCTCAAAAGCAACACTTCAATTGCAATAATTTCTTACTCATTAACTTTCAACAAATAACATTTAGCTTAGGCAGAAACTTTGACGCTTTGCGTCCTTGTTATTTTCTTTTTCAACATATAATGTTAGAAAGCTTTTAAAAACATTCATCTTCAATTCATACAATAAATAAATTTATGTATCTTTACTCTTTCAAAGAGCAAATATCTCCCGTTCACAACACAATCTTACCAAAATTAGATTGGCCACAATGAATCGCTAAAATAATTTTTTAGGCCACGAAAAGATGTTTACCGACAGTTTTAACGGGGTTCTTTTCAGAAAAATAGTCTATCGGCTAATTATTTTCACACCCACAACGACTTTTAAACTATAATTAAATGTACGTCATTTTCAACACGTATCTTGTATTAAAGTGGCAGATATAGCACGATAATAAAATGTGGCAGATATACCATAGTAATAAAACGTCATGACTATCCTGACGGATATACTCCTTTTTAAAGGCGAAAAATTGGGTGCCAAAATTGACTGGCTAGGATGCATTTAATCGTCTTGCAGGCATATAAGACACTGGGAACCGTTGATTGCTAAACTCAGCTCGTCCATTTCATATAAGAACGCCTTCGGCGTAACAAGGACAAATATTCAAGTTTTTGGATTATGTGGAAAACTTATCCCAACATTTCATTTGTGAAATTTTGTATTAAGTCAAACAGGTTACAGGTACTTGGTGTGTTTGAGCAAGGTCTTGTCTTGCAATATTTTTGCTATTACGAAGTGTTTGATGTTGTTTGAATGTCTATATTTTCTAATCACATACCAATGATACATAATTTGTTTGCTAAAACGCGAATATTAGAACATGGATATTTGACATCTTTAGCCTTCCCATGTCTTTATTTTAATTCTAATTTATTTTTGGATCTTTTTCTGCAAATAAAAATTTCTTTTGCCACAAAATATTTTAAGTGGTGATGTACTGAGAATGTGAATTGCAATACTTACATCTTTCCAATATTCCACATGAGATGGATCAAGTTGGTTTCATAAAGTTGTTTTTGCATGCAAGACGAGTAGTTCATTTTTTGTAAGATTTTTTCTCTTGGGCTTCAAGCTTCCATCAATGTCTTTTGAATTGTCCATTTATTTATATACTTGGATTTTATATATACTTGGATTTTATTTTATACGAGTCCTTTTCTTTTTCACATCTTATTCCCATAAAAGCAACTCTAATTTTTGGTCTATTTAATGGACATGTTATTTCAAATTGGTTGTAGGTCCATCTCATTGTAGAAATAATTACCTATTGAAATCTAGGATTTATTTCCCCATTTCCAATGGTGAATTTCTTAAACAAATGATATCTTAAATATATATTTTTGTTATACCTATCATCTATTCTTCAATGCAGTGAGGTATTTAACTTTTGTTATCGCTATGTGCATAACATCATCTATTTGAACAAATTAGTATGCTGAAGAACTTTGAAGAATGACAACTCTTCATGGGGTTATTTCCATGTAGAATGCCTATCAAACCCATGCAAAGTTCGGCCTGTTTAAGATGCTAAGAATTTATACCATCTTCTCGCAAGCATTTTTTTCTAGGTTTTTTCTGTTTTGCAATTCTTCATATACTATTTGCTTAGAGTAAAATTTTTTATTTCACTTACTCAACTTGTTTTTCCTACATGGGTGAGGTCAAGGATGGCGATACAAGAATGCCTGGTATTGAAACAGAGAAATGATTCAAAAGGAAATTAGGTGTCAAGTTTCAAGAAAGAGTTATGCGGGAAATTTAGAAATGGTAATAGAAAAAATTGCCAAAGTCTAATATTAATTCACACAAAGTTTCTTGATATTTGTCATGTGATGTGCTATGGTTCAATTTTATAGAAGAAGGGAAGGGGATTCTCGCTAGTCATTAAAGATCTGTTCAGGTGCTTATTTTTCTTTATGATGTAGATAAGGTAGACCAATTGGATGCACTAGTGTCTGAGAGAGAGAGAGAGTCTTGGACAAAGTGGCTTAATCATAGTTACTACACAAGAATTTCAATTTCTTTGAGATTAGGGCATCTCATCCATTGTAAACTGAAAGCACTAGATTCACCTCATGCCAAGAAGCTCTTTTGTTGGCTTGTATTCTTGAAACCTTCTCCACTCCCAAAATTAGAGGACTTGGTTGAAAAATTCCCATATTTTTGCAAGGGATTACCATTATCTCTAAAGATTTTTGGAGCACAACTATATGGTACCTCAAACAAAGATTATTGGGAATCTCAATTGAATAATTGTATCATCCTAAAAAGTTAGCACCCATAAACGGATGTCTTTTAGGACCTATTAGACTCCATTTTGGTGATTGTGAGGTCTGTAATCTCATTATGCTTGATCCCAGATATTTACATTTATGTTTTTCCTGCATCTCCTCACTTTTCCTGACATCCTAGGCTTATTCTACCTAGGACAAGTTGACTTCTTGAATTGTTTCCTGGGGTACAAGTCGACTCTCAATTTGAACCTGGGATTTTGAGCCCAGATCTAGCTTTGGGCCTGATGTCGGGGTCTTTCTCCAAGCTCTTACTTTGTGGTCAGATTAGATAAAATTTGAGTCCTGAAATGAGTATAAAAGGGTTTATTCTCTCCTCATTTTGGCAATCAATCAATCCATTAGAAATCCATTATTATTGTAATTAATCAATCATATGTGTAAGTATTCAAACAATCAAACATTCAAGATGTGTAATTGAGGATTTGGACATTCAAGATTTGAAGGAAAGCATCCAATTCTTCTATATGTATCTCACTTCTTTTATATATCATTTCATATTATGTTGTACATGGGATAATGTTCATAAATGTGCCTTTGTGTTGTCTGATTGGGGATGATTCAAAGTGGTAGTTACCTATTATTTTTGGGTCTCCATGATGCCAAACCAAAAAGACTCTTCTTTGTGACTCTTACATGTCATTCTTCCATTGTGCTTGTAGTTCTTCTACCTTTGGGAGATGATGATAGTTCATTTTGACATAGTTCTGATATACATGAGTTATCATATGACCTACTGACCCCAAAGTTAGTAGATCCCTTTTGTGCTCTCTCTTTTGTCATTTGTTTATTTCATTTCATTTGTTCCTACTTGGGGGCATATCACAGTAGAAACATCTCTTTTGGATGCATGTACACTCCATTAAAGATATTGCTCCTGTTAAGGTGTTTGCAATTTATTTAACGTGGGGCATACACTTCGCTCATTGTTTCACGCGTGCACGCACACACACACACACACACACAATGATTTAATGCAGATGACCAAGAAGGAAATGTTCTCCTTATGTTTTTCCTTTGATCCCTTAACGAAATTAATATTTCCTTAAGGACTAATCCTTCCCCTTTGATCCCTAAGGAGAAAATTCTTTCCTTAGGCCTGATCATGAATTTTTTGGATCACTTAATATAATTAACCTTTCCTTAAGGATTGATCCTATTTGATGGATTGACTAGCCTAACATAATTTTCTAGACCTTTCAATGTCATCTTTTGCAACATTTTCATTTTGTGTGGCCCATAGTAAGACAACCTCTTACTTGGCTAGTGATCACACCCTTTCTCTTCTTTCTCTTTCTCGAGTGATGCCTCTCTTATGTTGGTTTTGGATTTGATGAGGACTTGAGTCACTTGGGGGCTTGATGTTTATTTTTCTCCTTGACCTTGATAAGATCATTCTTATGCATTCGATCTACTTTACCATGAGCATGATTTTGTCTCGTACTCTCGTTAAAGTGGGGGCTAAATGTATCATCCTAAAAAGTTATAACCCATAATGGGATGTCTTTTAGGACCTATTAAACTCCATTTTGGTGATTTTGAGGTTTGTATGCCCGTTATGCTTGATCCTGAATATTTGCATTTATGTTTTTCCCACATATCCTTAATTTTCACATCCTAAGCTTATTCTACCTAGTACATGTCAAGATATCGATTTGTTCCCTGGGGTACAATTAGGCTCTCAAAATTTCCCTAGGTTTTTGAGCCTAGATCTGGCTCTAGGACCGATTTTGGGGTTTTTCTCCAAGGTCTTATTTTGTGGTTAGCCTTGATTAAATTTGAATCTCAAATGAGTATAAAAGGGGGTCTTATCTTCTCATTTTGGCAATCAATCAATCCATTAGCAATCCATTATTATTTCAATCAATCAATCATATGTCCAAGCATTCAAGCAATGAAGCATTCAATTTGTGCAATTGAGGATCTGGGCATTAAAGATTTTAAGGGAAGCATCCAATTCAAGATCTCCAAGTATCCATTTCTTCAAATTCATTAAAGAAAAGGAAATCTTCTCTATTTGATGCGAGTTTATCTCCAGTGATGACCAAAAAAAGGAATTCACAAGTGAAGCAAGAAGATCCATTCATCCTTCTTTCTCTCTCCTTCTCCAAGTGGTTATCAAGCATACATACATTCATGATCTAGGAGTGAGGTCATCCTTGATTCTACATCTCATTCAAAGCATATTACAAGCATCTTCAAGGATTTTTTCTATTACTATATCCGTTTCATGAAGGTTTTATACAACGTCAATCCATCATTTACCTTCTTACTTTACATATTTCTTTCCTTTATGCAATTTCAAGGTTAATTCCTAAATAGGGGTTTGACCAGGGAAAACCCTTTTCCACAACCATTTTCCATTTATTGTCTGTACGAATAGGTTTCAGGACTTGCAAGATTAGATCTGAGAAGTACAGGTGCAGACACAGGAACCTAAGTTTCGTCAGATTTGGAGTTGTCGGGAACAAGTCGACTTCCTGAATTGTCCTTGAAAAACTGACTTGTCCCTACAATTTTTGGCTGAAAATTGCAGAGCAAACATATACAAGTCTCATAGCTACATTTCTAGATTTGCAATAGGATCAGACATTTCAACGACAATCAAATTCAAATATGAAGTTCATATTTCCTCTTCTTGATTCAAGGTGCATACGTCCTTCCTCTTTTCTTGCATTTACTTTCATAGATCAGGTATATTATATCTTTCTTTATCATATCATCATCATATCTACTCCACAAAAAAAGGAATACAAAATCCCCCCTTGGTTTATATCTTGCATTGACACCCTTATTCCTTTGGTTGTGCTAACCATATTTTCACTTAAGGGTTGGGTTTGTATTCCTTATGTACTCTATATCTTCGTGAGTGATTTACATCTTAGCATTTCTCACCATTTTCTTCTATACATTTTGGTGAACCCGACTTATGAAATTTCCTCCTTTTGACTTTGATGGTTAGATTCTCTTTGTTTAGATCTCTTTAAGCATTATATTGTTTTCATTTAGATGTCTTTTCTTTCAAAATCTAAAATTGCGATATATTTACATTGATTTTTGCTTTATATGATATTAGATCTCTTAGTTTCAATTCAATTCACATATATTCCTTTTTAGTTTATGCATGGTTTTTATTATATTAAGTCCTACATATAGCATCCCTGTTAGGAGAAGGCGTAGACTTATGGGTTCCTTTGATCCTGAGTCCTCTTTCCTTCCTAGGAGTCTTGATGAAACCAACATGCATAACAATGATCTTCCTCCACCTATTGATAAAAACTCTTCCCATTCTTCTCATGATGAAGATGAGGCTTTAAGAGTTCCTCCCACACAAATTCAAAAAATTTCCAATGATATAGAAAATTTTGAACAATGGATAGGTAAAGAAAACTCTAATTTCAAAACTATGGCCTTGCTTGGTGGATTGAAAAAACTTATTCATAATGATGAACATGACATTGATTTCCTCTGTGTTATTTCTCAACTTGTTCACAATAATGTCAAATCTATCCAAGAACTTTCTCAAGAAATTGGTTATAATCAACCTCTTGTTAGTGTTTATATTCCCAATCCTATTCTTATGAAAATTTCTCGTGTCTCTACCTATGCTCCACCTATTATAACAACTTCCTATCAAAATTCCAATCCTACCCATGTGAGCATTCCTAACCCTATTTCTCCTTCTATCCCTTCAAGTGTGCCATGTTTTTCATTTCCTTCATCCATGCCCAATTACCATAGTGTTCCTTTTTCATATTTATCCATTCCAACAATTTCCAACAATGTTCTAAATATTTCTAACATTTCTCCTCTTACCATCCTTTCTACTGATTCCACCATTAATAACATATCTCAAACTGTGTCTTCTTTGCAACAACAAATTGCTTCATTGACTCAATCCAAGTATTCCATACCTACTTGTGACATGCTAGTCCTTTGTCTTTGGATATTATCCGTGTTATTATCCTACAATATATGAAGATTCCTTACCTTGAGACTTATAATGGTAAGAGTGATCCTTTGACTCATGTCAAAACCTTTCAAACCTCGTGTAGTGATTTTTCTCATGACCATAGATTCATGGCCAAATTTTTTACTAGAACCTTTTGAGACAAAGCCTTGTAATGGTATTATTCTTTGCCTCCTTATTCTATTGGTTCTTTCCGAAATCTTTCCAATGCTTTCATTCCACAATTTCAAAACAACATTGGTCCCAAAATTTCTTTGACTGATTTAATGCATTGTAAACAAGGTGTTAAAGAAAAAGTGTATGATTTCATTAGTAGATTTCAACATTTGTATGCTTATATTTCTTATCCTGTGCCTGATAAAGTTGTGTAACATATTTTCATTGCTAATTTACAAAAAGACATTAGATATAATATTCTACTTTCTGAATTCTCTTCTTTTACTCAATTGTGTGCAATGCTTCATAATTATCAAATTCAAGGGTGCTAGTTTGAGAGCACTAGTACTCCAATGGATCCTATTGATAAGAGTGATGTGGCATCCAACAATTTCAACAAATTTCAAAAACCAAAGAAATTCATTAAGATCAACAATTCATCCAACAATGTTGATGAGCAAGTGGCAACAACATCTGGAAAGGTGTGGCTTCTTTGTCATCTATCTTTAAAACTGCTCGTAATTTTACTCAGTTTTATGAATCTTTGCATAATGTGATGTTTAAGTTAATTAATTCTAATGTGTTAACACTTCCTCCTATCAAACTAATTGACACTTCCAAATCTTTTCCCAAACACTTTGACCATAAAGCTTTCTGTCAATACCATTGTCAACCTGGCCATGATACTGAAAAGAGTTTCCTCTTGAAAACTATTATCCAGGACCTTATTAATTCTAATACTATATCTATTGAAGGTGTTAATGATCAAGGAAACAAATTAGTTGTTAGAATAACTGAGAGGGGGGGGGGGGGGGGGAANGGGGGGGGGGGTGAATCAGTGGCCTCAAAAATTAATCCAATAATCCAACCTGAACTTATATCATAATTATAATACCTTCAGTTATCATTCAATCCTACAAGATGTATGCCTTATGTATTCTTATCAAATATACACGGCTCGGTGAATATACTGTTTATCTGTTTCTAAGCTTTACCGAATACCAACAATTAAGCTTAGAGTTTACCAACCAATCTTGTTTTAGTAATGTGTAAAGAAAAACATCAAAGCAATGAACCATATACACATTTGACACATGTATTTTTAACATGGAAACCCTATTAAGGGAAAAACCACTTGGGAGTGGTAACCTAGAATTTTCACTCTTCTGAAGTGAGCTCGGTGAAGAACCAACCCTGTTAAAGGTTACAAACACACTGTTAAGTGAGACCTTGTTAGAGGATTTAAAACCATTGGTTAGTCTTTTGACCTTAGGCATTCACTATGATATCAACAAGAAAAAACCTTTTGATACTCTTGAGTATCTCAATACATTAAGGACTGTTAAATCCCACTCAGCTAAGAGATTTTCTAAATCAATGGTTAAACTGAAACAGTAAATGATCTGTTCAATAATACAACTTTACTTTGCAGATTTTCAGATCTATTGTTAGTCCATAATACCTCTCTGATCAATATTCTCTTCAATTCCTTTGCTCCCCTCTTTCTTATTTTCTGCGTGGTGAATGCTCTTGCTTTTGTTGCTCAGTGTCTGCATAATTCTTGGCTCTGTTCTTCAAACTGTATGATCAGATTTGTATGAATACTTCTATCTTCACCAGATTATATTCAAAATTCTTATCTTCATAATGAATTAATTTTCTCTTTATATAGACATGATTTCACCGTTTCAATCTCCTTGTCTTTCTTGTTCTTGACGTAGATTGCTTCTTGATCCGCAAATCTTGCCATGCATTTACTTTCATCTTTAAATCTTTGCTTTAATTTTATTCCATATATTTCTCCTTGAAAACTATGAATAAAACTATCCTTAAATCCTTAGTTCAAATGGTCAATAAAAACAAATCAATCAATCAGTTAACTCTATATATAGCTCCTGTCAGCTAAGTAGTTTTGTCATTTCCTAACTCCAGTTTTGATCGGTGATCAACTCTTAGTTTTCTTGGTCATTGAATCCAGTTGTCCTCTGGCATCAAATTCAATTATGCTTGGTGACTACTTTAGTTATGCTCGGTGTTGCGGTGCTTGATATACACTGTGACTGCTTGGAATTCTTTGTCCGTCGATGTGCACTGTCCGTTGGTGTTTACTGTCACTTGGTGTACACTGGCTTTTTATGTTTACTGATAACATAAAATTTATCTCTTTGGTTTCTTAAAGTCTATGAAAATATGTATATGACCAATCATATTATATCAAGTTGACATCAATGAAAATACAATACAATAATTGATTTAATGTCTTACATTTACTTTCTGCAGCTCAGTGATCATCGACTTATCATCTTCAAACATTAAATCATTTATATTTCATCATTATTAGCACCTTCCAATCAAAACTTGTAAATATACACCAATCCTTTGTCATCTCATTCAACCAATACTATTGAGGCTACTCAACCTTTGTCTTCTTCTCAACAGGTTGACTATAATATAGAATGTAATGATAATAATCATGTTGTCAGCCTTATTGATCAAGTGAAACCTAAACATCAATCTGACCCTTGCATTACCTTTGACCCTACCAAGATAATTAAAGCACCTAATGGTCCTCTCTATATTTTCACAAAGGTAATTAGCTTCCATTCTCGTGGTGTCCTTATTGATTCTACTTGCATGGTGAATGTCATAATTGAAGAACACCTTTTTAGTAGACAATTGCAATGTGAAGTTTATAATAAATCTTATGTTATGATCCAAACTTGCAATGGTTTGCTTTATCCTTCCCATTGTTCTTCTTTATTTCCTATTGAGGTTGGTAATAAAACTATATATGTTACCTTTATTGTGATACCAACTTCCAAACAATTTCAAGTCATAATTGGTCTTCCTTGGCTTACCTCCATTAAATTTGTAGCTTCTCCTATGCATAAATGCCTTAGATTTCCTCATAATGGAGAGATCATGACTATTAACCATTGTCTTTATCAGCCTTCAGCACCTCGAGACTCAGTTGACCTTTATTTCTTTTTTCCTTCTATGCCTCAACCAACTCAACCTCGCCCTGATAATATCTTTCAATCTTATATCAAGCTTGCAAAGTCTAAAAGATTTGTGAACTTAGCAAAAAGAGTATTCCATTCCCTTGCTCTAGACCTGGACTTCTCCCTACACTTTCCACACCTCCTATATCTTATAAACATTTTGATAAAGTCATCTCTCAACCTAGTGTGGTTCCTTCTGTTCTTCCTCCCAAAGAAGAAAAGGTCCCAATGTTGATTGATCTTGAACCACACATAATTTCAAACAAAACCAAACACAACCATCATGCTTGTGATCGCCATCATAAGCATCACGCTAGAGCCCGCCAACATGCTTCTCAAAAAATTTCTTCACCTCATACACCTACCGAAGCCTTGCTTCCCTTTGACCAACCCATGCTTGAGCCAAAGGAGGAAGTTAATTTGAAAAAGATGAAATTAAACAAACATGATAATTTCATTTGTATCTTGGATTCTATTACAATTAATTTGGATGAATAAGATACTCTTTATGATGATGTCTTTGATGCTATAAATTGTATTAATACTAGTGATTCTGATGGCATGTATGAGACTATTGATCTTGATCATGATTTTCCTGCTATGTTTTTACAACATTTCTCCATAACTCCTAGCAATGAACAAAGTGACCTATCTTTACAGCATGGTCCTTTTTTGGAACTTGCTATTCTTCCATCTTCCATTCTTGATTTTGTTCCTCTAGCAAGTTTCCCACCTTCCTAAAACATTATAGACCGAGTTGGGGGGCAGACGATATGCTTGACTAGTTCCTCTTGTGCGGTGGAATTTGTGTGTTTGCATGTTTCTCATGATGTGCTTCCCCTGTGATGTGCTTCTTGTTATATATTTTGTTTAGATTTATTTAAATGACCCTTGTTGCTCTGTTGGTGCAAGGTGATAAAGGAATCAACCTGTCATAACATTCTTCTATTTATATATCTCTTCATCTATATGTCATTTCATGTTATGTTGTACATGTGCTACTGTTCATAAATGTGCCTTTGTGATGTCTAATTGGGGATGATGCAAAGTGGTAGTTCCTATTCTTTTTTGGTCTCTGCGATGCCAATCCAAAAAGACTCTTCTTCGTGATTCTTACATGTCATCCTTACATTGTGCTTGTAGTTCTTCTACCTTTCGAGGATGATGATAGTTCATTTTGACATAATTTTGAAATACATGAGTTATCATATGACCTACTAACCCCAAATTTAGTAGATCCCTTATGTGTTCTCTCTTTTGTCATGTGTTTATTTTTCTTGATTTGTTCCTACTTGGGGGCTTTCATAGTGGAAACGTCTCTTGTGGATGCATGTACACTATGTGAAAGCTATTGCTCCTATTAAGGCATTTACAATTACTTTAATGTGGGGGCATACACTTTGCTCATTGTTTCACACTTTGCACACACACACACACATACAATGATTTCATGCGGATGACCAAGGAGACAATGTTTTCCTTGGATCGCTTAATGGAAACAACCTTTCCTTAAGTACCGATCCTTCCCCTTTGATCCCTAAGGAGACAATACTCTCCTTAGGCCTAATTGTACCTTTTTCAAATCACTTAATGGGACAACCTTTCCTTAATGCCTGATCCTCTTTGATGGATTGACTAGCATAAAATAATTTTCTAGACCTTTCAATGTCATATTTTATAACATTTTCCTTTTGTGTAGTCTATAGTAAGATATCCCCTTACTAGGCTAGTGATCACACATTCTCTCTTCTATCTCTTTCTTTCGAGCAATGCCTCTCTTATGTTGGTTTTGGATTTGATGAAGACTTGAGTCACTTGGGGGCTTGATGTTTCTTTGTCTCCTTGACCTTGATAAGATCATTCTTATGCATTCGATCTACTTTACTTTGAACATGAGTTTGTCTCATACTCTTGCTAATGTGGGGGCTAAATGTATCATCCTAACAAGTTAGCACCCATAATTGGATGTCTTTTAGGACCTTTTAGACCCTATTTTGGTGATTTTGAGGTCTGTATTCCCATTATGCTTGATCCCAGATATTTGCATTTATGATTTTCTCACATCTCCTCACTTTTCCCAACATTATAGGTTTATTCTACCTAGGAAAAGTTGAGTTCTTGAATTTTTCCCAGGGGGTACAAGTTGAGGTATCTATTTGTTCCCTAGGGTACATGTTGGCTCTCCAGTTGTCCCTAGGTTTTTTTATCCCAGATCTTGCTTTGGGATCGATGTCAGGGTCTTTCTCAAAGGTCTTATTTTTTGGTTGGTCTGTATTAAATTTGAATCTTAAAATGATTATAAAAGGGGGTCTTCTCTCCTCATTTTGGAAATCAATAAATCCATTAGATATCAATTATTATTACAATAAATTAATCATATGTGCAAGAATTCAAGCATTCAAGTTGTGAAATTGAGGGTTTGGACATCCAATTCAAGATCTCCAAGTCTCCATTTCTTCAAGATCCATTGAAGAAAAGGAAATCTTCTCAATCTGATGCAAGTTTATCTCCCATAATGGCCAAGTAGAGGAATTCACAAGTCAATAAAGAAGATCCTTTCATCCTTCTTTCTCTCTCCTTCTCCAAGTGGTTATCAAGCATACATACATTCATGATCTAGGAGTGGGAATCACGGATCTATGCATTTGTGAGGGTATCCTTGATTATAAATCACATTTCAAGCATATTACAAGCATCTTCATGGATTTTTGCGATTACTACATCTGTTCATGAAGGTTTCATACAAGGTGAATTAATCATTTACCTTCTTACTTGAGATATTTATTTCCTTTAAGCAATTTCAATTTAATTTCAAGGTTAATTCATAAATAGGGGTTTGACCAAGTAAAACCCATTTCCACAACAATTTTCCTTTTTATGTGTGGAGGAATTGGTTTTGGGACTCGCAGGATTAGATCTAGGAAGTATAGGTGCATATATAGAAACCCAGTAAGTTTCATTAGATTTGGAGTTGTCGGGAACAAGTTGAATTCTTGATTTTCCTTGAAAACCCGACTTGTCCCTGCAATTTTTGGGTGACAATTGCAAAATACAAGTCTCAGAGTTCCAGTTCTGGAGTTGCAGCAGGATCCAACATTCTGGCGATAGTCAAATTCAGATACGAAGTTCACATTTCTTCTTCTTTATTCAAGGTGCATACATCCTTCCTCTTTTCTTGCATTTAGTTTCATAGATCAGATATTCTATATCTTTCTTTATCATATCATCATCATATCTACCCCCCAAAAAAGGAATACCAAATCTCCCTTTGGTTTAGATCTTGCATTGGCACTCTTATTCCTTTGGTTGTGCTAATTAGATTTTAACTTAAGGGTTGGGTTTGTATTTTTAATGTATACTAGATCTTGGTGAGTGATCTACATCTTAGCATTTCTCACCATTTTCTACTATATAATAAGATATCTAGAATACTAGATAAAGATATTAAAAAGATCCTAAAAGTGAGTTATGATTCCCTATGTGATTAAGAGAGGTAGATGTATTGGACAATGCTTGTTTCTTCTTCATTGTAGAGAAGAAAAGTTGGGCCATTACAACTTGGGACAGATCAGGGTGCAGTGGTCAGTACAGTTGGGTTTGAATAAGTGTCTTGCTGAACTTGATAATCACAAAATGCATGATCATTTAATAGATTTGGGAAGAGAAATTGCAAGCCAAAAAGTCACCCTACCTTCTCTGGTCCCCCTAACAGATTGGTATTATTGATAATGAAACACGAAGCTCTTTTTATACCTGAAATTGTTTGATTATTGTCTCCATAAAGTTCATTTTTTATTGGTTTCATTTATTACCATTTAAAATAAAATTAGCATTTGAGGAATAATTGCCACAATAGCTAGATCCAGAAGCAAGGTATAGTTTTCTCGATGTTATCAGGGTGGATTGCTTTATATTTAATATAAGCAAAGAACATTTTAGCATCACACCCAACTCACTTGGATTAAAGAATTTTCAAGTCATAGGAAATGATTATAGTCAAGTAATTGGGATTATAATCAAGTGGTGATACAACAAGAGAGTTGGTATGGATTTGTTGGTTTGACCATGGGCCGAGAAATAATAACTCATTGAGTTCATTGAAAAGTTTGGGGTTTCTACAACTCAGGGAATCACAGGGTGATAAAAAACACTTATAATAACTCTGGGAGACTGACATCAGATTAAGCATAAATGTATTCTTTTAATAAGCTCTTAATATATTTACTTGAATAATAAATATATATCTTTACTGTCATTCATTTTCAGTCGATCTCATTGTGAATTTGTTGAAGGTCCTATGCAATTAAGAGAGTTGATTATTTATGGGTGCTTAAAATTTGAAGGATTTCAAAAGTCAATAGGATGCCTCCTAAATTTGAAAAAATATTCTTTTCATCTAGGGAAAAGATGAAGAGCCTATTGTAATTTTTTTTTCCTTCTTTAATCACTTGAGCACCTGGAGTTACTTGGCCGTGTAGAGCTATTGTCACTATCAAACAATATTTGCAATTTAAGAAATGTAAGGCATCTAAATATTTTCTATTGCCATGAATTAAGGGTGTTTCCAATCTCTTTTAACAAGTTAATGCTACTCAAACACCGTTGTTTAGAGTGATGTTATAAACTCACCTCGAGATCAAACCAGTTTGAAAAATGACAAAGGCGAGTGTTTGAATTTTTGAGGGTACAAAAAGGAAGAGTTTCCTCATCATATCAAAAATAAAGTCTCTCTGAGAGTACTCAATTTAAGTGGCACCAACAATTTAAGGGGAATCCCAATTAACATCAGTCAACTGAGCAAGTTGCAAGAGTTTTCTTTCAAGAATGACTTGTTGACAAGCCCATTGACAACCCTTGGAGATCTGTCATGCTTGAAAACTATTATAATTGATACTTGTCCAAAGTTAAAATCTTTTTTGAGCTCTCTGGGGCGTCTAAATCTCTTAGAGACTTTAGAAATAAGGTGTCCATGATTGAATCCTTACCAAATCACTCGGGAAACAAGAATAATTTAAAAAAACCTATATTAAATGAGTGGTCAATTAGAAATTAAGATGTAGGGGCAGGGTCGCTTACTTCTTTGTTGTGAAACCTTAAGTGGGATAGGTTTATTTTAAACCTGAGTGTCCAAGATTTCTTTCTCTAAAGTCTATTGTCTAGGCCTGAAGCCTCTCAAACCTGCAAACAATGAACATCTTATGGGGATAGGAGTATTTATAAATACAATCAAGGACTTACATTTGTCCCTGTCTAAAATGTTGAGGAACATCAAAGGAATTGTTGGCCTGGTATGCATTCAAAATTGTGTGGTTGCATATGTGCCTCGATTTGGATGTGCTTCCTATTTTTGCACAATTAATTTCTCTCCAGTGATTTGAACTTAATAGTTGCTCTCGATTTAATAAAATACAAGGTTTGGAGCATTGCAAAATAATAGAATATTGAAGATTTTGGCAACATACACAAGGTGGGAGGACTTATGCATAGAAACTATGGAGTGCATAGGAATATTGAGGTTATTGCATCTCACAACAATGAGGAGATCAACTGTTGAAGGTTGCATTCAAAGCATGTAGGTATTAATGGTTTAGAGAAATATAGAATTTTAATTATTTTTAAATGATTATGGTGCCCCCTCAAGGAATTGAGCCAAAAATACCTAGTTACCATATGTATAGTGGGATAATGGAAGCACTTCCATTGTAGACTGGTTTAGCCTTCTGAGTAAGTGGTTTGGGGTCATGTCAAGCACCTTGAATGGGTCTCTAACTTGGACATGGCTTTTTCCCCCATGTTCTGCCCCATTTCCCACTTTTTCCAGCTTATTTCTGACACTCCAAACTGCAAACAGGGACTTTGACCTTGATGACATTATTTTGTCATTAGTATACAAACAACACTTTTGGTAAGCCTACACCGAAAGACAGGAAAGAGTAAACCAAAGCTCAGATTAGGAGATCATAAAAAATGACTAAATACAGAGAGAACCGATGACACAAATTAGTGTGTAAATCAAAAATCACAAAGCAAAAAGAAAAAGTGGAACCCAACAGAGGAACCCAAAATGCAAGTTACAGTGCAGACCGATAAGATAGATACAATGCAACCGACAGTAGAAATCGAAGGACAGTCAAGCATGACGGACAAACAGAACCAAAATTTAGTTGCAGCCTGCAAAAAGTGGATCTAACTTCTACGTCAGATAAAGAAAGTGTATTCTATTTATAGGATATTTAATTATTTTTAATCTATTTCTTTAGGGACAAGAAACATTAATGTAAGTGTTTTAATCAGTCTAACTGATTTAAAACACATAGACTAGGAGATCTAGGTGTAAGTTGTAAACCTGATCTTAGAGTTAACATTATTTTTATCACAACTCGATGAAGTCAATCCATCTATAAATAGATGATGTAATCATTCATTAGAATGTGTGTGTAAGAAGGAAATAGAGAGAGGAGAAAAAAATGAGCATATCTATGGATTGAATTGAGAGTTTCAAGAAAAAGAACATAAAAAGAATAATTTGGTTAGTAGAACCAAGAACAGAGGAAACCGATAATCAAAGGTAGTATTCAAACACAGTTAAGGTGATAATTGTTTTATGTGAACTACATATACACTAATAGATTTGACCCTAAATTGCGACCAAACTTTTCGACCAACTTGCAAAATTGTTTTGTTTGGTCGCAATATAAAAGTTAACTTTTCTTTTTTTTACTTTTATGCCCGTGTTGGTCAAAAT
>MU226449.1:0-15936 GCA_018584345.1 Thuja plicata
TATATATATATATCCTTATAGCAATATAATATACATTTTTATAGTCAGGGATTCCACAAAATATTAAATTTGGTTTGTATATACACGCACATGTGTATATATACACACATGCATATATATACACATGTGTATATACATCCTTATAGCATTATAATATACATCTTTATAGTCACGGATCCCACAAAATATTAAAATTGGTTTTCTAAAAATTGGAATTCCCATTCCACTTATTTTGAAATTCCAATTCCACCTATTTTGGTGGAAAATGCAAATGCCCATTTTGGGGCAAAATTGGAATTTTGAAATTCCAATTCCAATTTTTTGGATGGACCCAAACAAGGAATTTGGCATTATCCGGAATTAGATAATGCCAATTCTGGTCCAATTCCAACCCCCAAAATTGATTATTGCTTTGATTACGGGTATTGAAATTTAGACACATCTATTTAATTCTTGATTGCAATTTTGATATTTCTATGTCTTTTATATAAGTGTATTCAAGATATTTATTCTAATTAAATATGATTAATTTAATAATCAAAACTAATTTTATAGTTTATTCATAATAATTTTATAAAATTTCAATATGACACGAATAAATAGAAATTATTTATGCGAGTTTATAATATTCAATTTGATCTACCACAAAATTAACCTAGAAAATTAGTTGATTGGGAAAGCCTCAATAACATATGATCTTGGAGTAGGGGTGTTGGGAGTGTGGTTGGGGTCTAGTTGTGGGGTGGGGAGTTTTTTTGTGAGCAGGCTTGGATAGAATCTTTGTGGGTTTTTGTTGCTTTTGTTCTATGTTTTGGTGTTTTTTGTGTGGTGTTTTTTGGTGTCTATTTAGTTGCTTGCAAGAAGACATGGAGTGGTGTTTGGGGGAAGGCTTTGTGGTTGTATTTTTCTTTGATTGGTTTGCATGGCTATCTCTGAAGGCATCTCGGTAAAGCAGAGTCTCCCCTTCAAAGATATAGTGTTAGGTGGATTTTGATTCCTTTTATACATGAGAATCTGATTTTTGGTCCAAACTGTGTAAGCATGGGAGGAAATTCTTATCAAACTGAGGGTTTAGGCCTATGAAGGTAAATGGGTGCCTAGTAAAGAGCAATAAAATGCTCATTCTTGTGATTCAGCTTGATTCAGTTGAGGATTATATTAACTATTTGACTAATCATGCCTTGATCTATAAGTTCATGGGCATTCAAGTGTCTTTGCCCTTCTTGGAATTGTGGGTGAGATGCACATGGGATATGAAGGGGGAAATGGGAGTGTTGATGGTTGTCGATAGTTATTTTTTTATGATTTGTTTGTGTATGTCATACATAAATAAGGCTTTTGAAGGGGCAAGGGGGACATGTTGGATTTAACCCTACAAAAGAGCTTCTATCAAGGGTTCTAATCTAGGTTAGGCTTATGTGCTTTCCATTGGAATTATAGAGAAATGATATCTTCAATTTAGTGGTGGCACAACTTGGCAAGTCACTAGGCCCTTCGCAACAAACCATGGACAAGAGTTAATCACTTACGCTCATGTTTGTGTTGAAATTGATCTAAGTAAGCCCTTACCTAATTCCACGGAAATTCATCTTAGACCTAATTCTTGATTCAACAAATAGAATATGAAACTCTACCTTTATGTTGTTAAAATTGTCATGAATACTATCATTTGTAAAGAATATGTCTAAAATCTAACCATGTAGGGGCAACTAGTAATGGGTCCTCTCACCCATTAAAATCTAAGAAAGATAAAGGAAAAGCACCTTTAGTGGAGGATAAAGGAGGGTTTGTTTTGGTTAAACCGCAAAACAAGGGAAGAGGTTAGAAGATAACTCTCAAAGGCAGGAAGTTTGATGAGGTGTTTAACAAGTTTGATGCATTAGATAATTTGGAATAGTTTGATGATGTTCTAGCAAGTATGCCTATTATACATAAAGAAAATGGAAATAATCACTATGTGTGTATAGATAGATCACTTATATTTTCATTAATTGCACATTTAGGAAGGAAGATGCCCCACTAGGTTCAAGAGGAGACTCAAACACTAAGTGGGATAGTGATCCTTCTCTAAAGTTTATGATTGATGAAAGAAGAATGATAAAATAGAGCACTGTAAATGATTAACTGGGAAAGTCACTAAAAAAATGGTAAAAATGGACTGTAACAAACATATAGTGAGTGGAAATTAACAAAAATAGAAACCATAAGATAAAAATAACCTATGACTGAAATCTAAGCTCAAAATGACAAAAATGTGATGGCAATGGCAAAGTGTTCCTAGTGTTTTCGTCTAGACTTTTCACATATCATCTGACTATTTTTGATCTGCCTAGATTTGATCTAACAGCTTTGTAACCTATTTTTGCACACAGAAAAATGGGGAAAATGTTGGCTAAAGGAGTTTGCCTTGGTAAAAACCCTATTTAGGAGTCAACCTTGGAAATAAAATGAAATTACATGAAGAAAAGTAAGTAGAAAGGCAAATGATGGATTCACCTTGCATAAACCCTCATGGATGGATGTAGAAATAACTTATATTCACAAAGATGTTTGAATGTTCTTGGAATCCAAAGAGTTGACCTTGGAATGTGATGTAAAATCAAGGATGCCCTCACAGATGCATAGATCTATGAATTCCACTCCTACATCTTGAATGTAGACATGTTTGATAACACTTGCAGAGAAGGAGAGAGAAGATGAAGGAAGGATGGATCTTCTTTATTGATTGAGAATTCCTCTACTTGGCCAACATGGGAGAGAATATTTCATTAATTGGAGAAGATTTCCTTTGACTTAAATAATCTTGAAGAATTGGAGACTTGGAGATCTTGATCTTGGGTGCTTGCCTTCAATTCTTGAATCCAATTGCTCTTGCTTGCTTGAAAATTTGATAGCTTGATTGTCAAAATGCTTGAGTATGGTTTTGATATCCAAAATGAGGAGAGATAGGGGGTTTTATACCAACTTCATCATTCTATAATTTAAATTTGATCCAGGTTGACCACAAAAGAAAATCCCCTGAGAAAACCTCGACATTGGGCCTCGGGTAAAACATGGACCTCAAAACCCAGAGATATGTCGCCATTGGCAACATGTCCCATGATAAATGGGCCCAATTTTGATTTGGAGCTTGGGGAGAGTGAAAAGGTGCAGGAAACAAAGAATCGTCTTGTCAGGATCAAGCATAACAAATATTTGAACCTTGAAACCACCAAAATGGGTCTAATAGGTCCTAATAAAGCATATAATCATGGGTGCTATTTTAGGACGGTACACCTATTAGTCTAGTTGCCTAGGGAATGTATTAAATAAAATTTGATAAGGATATCACTCCCCAAGTTGGTACACAAGATACAAATTTGATGCCCAAATGGATACAAATATTCCTTTGTTTACTACAAGTTTGTTGGAAGGAAACGAAAGTAAAGAAGTAAACATGCATTCAACTACGTCCAACTCAATGACTAATTTGGAGAAAGATTCATTGGATGGAAGTAAAAGTAATGGAACCTATTCATTTTTAGGACTGCAATAAAAATTCATTAAAATGGCTCTCTTGAAAAGTCTCCCAAAACAAAGGGCAAGAAGAAAGACCAAGAAAAGGTAAAGTTAATTAGTGAGATATTGGTGGAGTTTGGTTTTGTGAAGACCATTGATCATGTTTCTCTCATTCTCAAACATGGTTGTACTATTTTGGAATGTGAGGGGTTTGAATATCATCCCTGGACAAAATTGTATTCAAGACTTGATTGTTTCTCATTTTTCTGATGTGATGTTTATTTAGGAATCTAGGTTATTGGTTGATAGTATGCTAAATAAGGCACCCAAAATTTGGGTTTGAAGTCATTGTAAATGTTTTGGGGCTTAGGGAAACTAGGTGGTATGGCTTGCCTTTGGGACCCATCCAAGTTAGTCTCTTTGGTGGATTTTTAGTAGGTCTTCTATCTCTATGGTTTTTTAAGTTTTAAATATGGGGATTTTATGGGAAAATTTGTGCTTTAGTCTCATATCATATATGTGTTGATCACTTGCCCCTGTGTTCCCCTAGATCATTGCAATGAATTTGAATGCAATCTCTTGTTTGGATTAAAAATGGGGTGGTAATGCTAGACTTGATCCTTCTATAGGGTTGTTAAGAGATAATAATGAACTCTTAAAGGTTGTAAATGTCGAGCCTGCTAATAGGTTGTTTACTTGGAACAATAGAAGATGTTGAAAGGAGTCTATAACACAGATATTAGATAGATTTTTGGTCTCTTTTTATTGGATGGGTAATAATTAGGTGAATAGCTCTGGTTATTTTAGATTGAAAAGGATCATAGCATTGTCCAATCAAATTTATTTCTACTCATTTTCGTGTCTCAAAAAATCCTTCCTTTAAGTTTCATCTTATGTGGCTTTGAGATATTTTCCTTCAATACCTTATGTTGAGTTGGTGGTAGGAGGGGAAGCTTGAGCTTATGTCATTTCAATTTGTACTCATTTGTCAAGAAACTTCAATTCGTTGAGTATAAGATTAAAAGGTGGAACAATTTGTGCTTTTGCAACATCTTCTTAGTGAAGGTTTAGGCACAATCTCGAGTGGATTCCATTACTCACCAAATATGAGATCAAGGCCTCTCAAATTTGTATAGAGAGGAGTCAGTTGTAATGAAGGAGTTGGAGGAATGAGAGCTTTGGGAGGATATTTATTTGAAGCAAAAGGAACAAGTTGATTATCTTCAAAAAGGTGATGGGAACATGAAGTTTTTTCACAACTCGGTGAAGGATAACATATATAGTAGTGCTTTTACTTATCTCATTTCCTCTTAGGATGTCCCTCTCTCCTCCATTGGGGAGATTTCTTAGGAGGGCATCAGATTCTTTGGTCTTGAGGGTTCCCTACATGCTAATATGAAAAAAAGGTTTAGTACTTGATTATATTCATGCTCTTGTTTCTACTGAAATGAATGAGAATCTTTGTAGACCTATTTCTTTGGATGAAGTTGAGGGAGTGATGTTAGGAATGAAGAAAATTAAAGCTCCTATCCTTGATGGATTTCCTATATAATTCTATAAAGAATTTTGGGGGATAATCAAGCTGAATGTCTTGGAACTGGTGCATAAAATCTTATAGAAACAAACAAATGCTAAGGGCTATGAATGCTGCTTTCCTTTCTCTTATGCTTAAAAAATGAAGGAGTTAAGTCTTTTGAGTCCTTTTTCCCTATTGCTTTATGTAATTTTCTTTACAAAATAATCACAAAATGATTACAGATAGGATTAATCCATGGTTTCCTAAATTGATCTCTAAAGAGTAGGGAGGTTTTATAGCTAGTAGAAAAATTCTTGATGGGGATGCTAGAATGATAGAAGCTATACATTTTATGAAAACTTCGAAGGAAAGGGCTATGTTTATAAAATTAGACATTGCCAAAGCTTATGATAGAGTAAAGTGGAACTTTCTTCATAAAGTTCTTGAAGTGTTTCATTTTGGTGGTGAGTGGGTTAACTAGGTTATGAGTCAAGTATTACTACATTGTCTTTAGTGTTCTTATCAATAGTGAGCCTACATAGCTATTTGGAGATTCTAAAGGCTTAAGGTAAGGCGATCCTCTTCCCCCATACTTGTTGATCTTAATGGTAGAATGGATGGGAATATTTATCAATTTTTTTGGAAGGCAAGGTTTGATATTGGGTTCAAATTGGGGCAGTGATCTTCCTCCTCACCATCTTCAATTTTTGGATGACATAGCTTTCATGGGTGTTGCCCAAATTCTCAAGGCTACAAACTTTAGAAATCCCCTTGATATCTACTTGGTGACTTCTAGGCAACAAATTAATGCAAATAAGTCATTTAACTTTTTTTTAAACACCCCTCTGACTATTCAAGCCAGGATAAGCTCCACAAGAAGGTGAACCATTGAACTTATATACGGCTTTCAACTGTTGGAAAAATGATTATCTCAAAGTTTGTGGTTCATTTTGATCTCTCTATATAGATGTTTTATGCATACTTCTCCAGCAAGTTTTATTATTTGACACCCTTTCTAGGCTACTTTTGTGGATCAGTGATTTTATCTCTTCAAAGTGGAGTCTGGTTAAAGGGGATTATATTTGTAATTCATTACAAGATGGTGGCCTTGGTTAACATCAAGAAAATATGAATGATTGTGTTTTGGCTGATAATATTTTCTAGAGATGGTATGCCTACCAAGATCAAGGTTGGGCGAAAATCCTCAATATAAAGTATTTGGGGGGAATGGATCTCAGGGATGCTCCTTGATTCAGTATGATAGGTAAAGGTTTTGTTGGCACTCTCAAATTTTGGATAAATTTGGAGTGACTAGATAAAAAAAATCTAAGGTAAAGTTACTGCCCCAAAAGACTTTTGATAAGGCATTCTTTGCATGCTAGTAAATTGAGACCCAAAGTTTTTCATGAGAAATCAATTGGGGGAAATGTGCACCATCTATCACGGAGTAAATATAGTGGGTTACAAATTCCATAAGTCATATTTGATATGTGTTTGAGACAGTTGTTTAAAGGTGTTTACCTAGATCTGCATTATGCACATTTTTCAGTTTTTACTAAATGACCCACTTTGGGGGTTCGTATCTTTGGCTAGATTGATATGAATGACATAAAGATTGTTAAGAGGTGTTTTAGGCATAAAATGGAATCTCCATGTCCATTTTTAGATCCATGTGAGTTCATATGACAATTTTTCCAAAGCCATTCTATTTGCAATTTATTTTGATTCTCAGAGTGTGAATTGCGGAGTTACAAAGTACCCTACTTTGGGGTCCCACAATTTGAACCTAGTTGAATGTCATGGAAAATTGAATGTTCCCCTATATTGTAATTATGAAAAGGTTCCCCCATGAATATTTGTAGATCTTGGACAATCCATTTGGCCATTTTGTTCACCCAATTCCAAATCAGATCTATGCAGTTACACTAAGTTTGAATTCATAAAGTTGTTAAGGGGCCGACTTTGAGGGTTAATGTAAGTTAACTAGTTGACCATCAGAATAAGATAGTTGAAGCATCATATTCCTTATATTAAATGAATCAAGTTCCAGGGTTTCAGATCATCAGGGTTTCATTTGATTGATTTGTGGAGTCAAATCCAATCATGACTTATTCAGTTTTCAGTGGGTATAATAGTAAAGTCTTCCAGAGGGCTAACTTTACAGGCTAACCTTTTGGTGTCATTTGAACATTATTAAAAATAAGTTGGGTCCTTATGCTCTTTGTATATCAATGTACTACCATGTTTAGTGACAAGCCTTCAAGGCATAATTTTCTATGTTTGCAAGGGCATATCCAAAAGCAATTTATGCAGATTGCCAGTTGGTAGAATTGAATTTGTTGAACAGTCACTTTCAGAGGATTGTAACTTTCTATCAATTGTTTGTTTTGGGATTCCAATTGTGGATCTCTACTCCTTGTATGTAATTCTAATACTAGGAGTAGTAGAAAGTTCTCAAAGCATTGTTTGGTATTCTTTCGAAGTCGATTCCAGAATCAGTTTCCATTATTTCAACAAATGCTTTTGCAGTCTGCGGTAAAGTGGACAACTTCAAAGATTAAAATATTTTTCCTCAAAAGTCATCTTGAAGAGTTTTCTTTATGGGGTAGTGATATACATGACATTCTCCTAGTCCTCCATATCTACATGCTCCGGGAAGTCATTTGATTATATGTTGAAGCCAATTCCAGGGGACAGTTTCTCTTTTGGGACAAAATACGGGGATGTTGAAATTGATCCTATGCGACGGTTCACTCAGTGATTTGCATCTTAAGTTTTTTCATAGTTTCCTGAAGGTTAGGTGGATATGGAAGTTTAATTTTAATTCAGAACCAAAAGATCCTATACTTCGTTCATCAAATGCCAAAGTAAATTTTACCTCATGGAATGCAATGTTGGAAGGGATGATATTTGACTTGATTTTTATTGATGAAATAGCTCAAATATTTGAAATGAAGTGTTGGATTAAAATAATTAAGGGATCAAGATTGTATACTCACAGAAGACCATCTCAAGTTTCCTCTAGCTGTGCAAAGTGTTGACATAGAAAATAAAGTGACTTTTTTTTATAGGAAAGGCTGAAAGTTGTCAGTAGACATTGCAAATCGACATGCTTGTATCATGCAATATACAATGCTTCTTTATAATTCAAGAAATGAAAAGAGTATGAGTGTTGAGCTTTCTGCTAATACAATGGGAGAAGATATTGCACTCAATGCAAAGTGTTCAAGCAAAGTCTCCTGAATTCCAGCAACTTAAGTGGCATTCGTCAATAGAAACACCAAGGTTAAAGGAATGAAAGTCTGAGAAGCTCCCAAGCAAATGCTTTGTCAAGTGTAATTCCAAATTCTACAACCTTTTCCAGCGTCAGTCCCTTTGCCAGCGATACTCCCTTGTTGTTGTTGAAGAGGGTGGAAGAAGACATGGTGTGTGAATTGTTTGATAACGCCATCCACGTGAACTTCTTGACATACGTGCAAAATTTTGGAAGCATAAATGAAGGTACGTGAACTATTTTAACCGTTTGACAAAGTGCATAAAAAACATGGAGGATTAGACAAGGCACGAGAACTGCTGGACATAATGGTTAAGGCATGTGGACTCGCGCGCTGGCAGTTTCTTTGTGGGCGCAGGTTCCAGAGAGTAATCCTACATGCATAGCGCGCGGTTCCTTAAAATGTTTTTGTATTAAAATGCCTCCTATGCTAGATGAATTAAAAGGTGGAGAGATTCTTTGGGAGGTTACTTCCTGGGGGTGGTTGTGTTGACTGCCAAGTTGATTTTGGCGTGCAAAATTACTATTGTTTAAAATCTTAAAAACCTATTATCCCACATTGGCTATGGAAAGGAAATTACCAATGTTTATATGCAAAATCACATACAAGGTAATGTGAAGAAAAGAGCTTGAAGGCTCTTGGTGACCACGCTTGATGGAGCTCATGGGCGACCGTGCCTAGCTCGGTGGGTGACCTCAATAGATGACAAAATGGTTTTGGTGGGGCCTGCGGAGGTGAGGTGGCAGTATACGTGACAGTAGAGGAGTGCCAAACGTGTTGGATGATATCAGATTTGGATACTACTGATGTTGTTGATATTCATATTTTATCACTGATGTCAACATATGTTTCTGTGAAGTGAACATACTGGTTATTACTGTTGTATGATGACTGACAAAAGTATACAAACATTGTATGGATGAATCAGAATGATCGAAGATAAGGATATGAAGAAGGATGTGTAAGGACCTTATTCCTAAGGTTGCTTGGCTTAATATTGCATATTGGAGATGTTACAGATGTTTTAGTGAAGACTAGTTTCTTGACTGTGACAGTGATGCTTGACAAAGCAGATCTCTGTGTTTTCGATATATCTTATAGGCAAAGATGATTCAGAGTATGTGAGCTTAAAGGGATGATAGAGGATACATTGAGGAATGTTCATTATTTATTGATAGTTATGAGATTGTTGGTGACATCAGTTGTGGTGTTTATTATGGAGAAGACCTATTTGTTGGCTGACTTAGAGATGTAGCGTGTATTATGGATTGTGAGCATGGATTGCAGATCTTGGAGTATATCTGATGTGTTGTATTTTATGTTTACTTGTTTTATGTACCTTGTGTATCTTAGCAAGCAGTTAAATAATTATTTGTATATTGGGAAAGCTTAATTGGCCGACCTAATCAAATATTGTAATAGGGTATACATGAGAGATCTTTTCTTTTGAAAATATATGTTAGAATGTAATAGTGGAATGATGAGAAGATAATTGTGGAATCTGTGAAGCTTGATTGGCTGCTAGATGTAGAGCATAGTTTGTGATTAGAGTACTTCATTGGAACTAACCAAGCAAAGAGAGTTGCTATCAGACAGTTCATTGGATTGTATATTTCTGATATACACTTGTTTGGATTGTTAATCCTTGAGGTTGGCTTTAACCTTCTTTGGGCAGTGTGCCTAGGTAGTGAGCCCACTGTTACTCTTGAGTCCTAACATGGTATGTCCTTTAACAGGGACTATGTACTGTAATGTTGTAATAAGCTCCTCACAAGACTAAATCTTTTAACAGGGATACTATACTCTCAGTACATCATTTATGGGTGATAATTCCCACCGGGGTTTTACCTTTAACAGGGTTTCCTCGACAAGAAAGGATTGTGTTATTGTGTTTGAATTTACTATGTTATCATTTGCATTATGGATTTGGATTATAAAGTTTCAAGTTCAATAATTTTTATCACAACTTATTCACCCCCCTCTCAGTTGTGATTGTGGACTGTTATTCCTAACAATTGGTATCAAAGCTACTGGTCCTTTGAGATAAATCTTAACATCTTGAGGTGATCCTAAAGATGTATTACTACAAGAAGGATAGTCCAAAATTTGATCCTGAAAACTTTGACAATTGGAAGAACAAGATGAGAATACATTTTCTATGTTTGGGAATTGACTATTGGATTATCACGAAAAGAAAGGAAAAGATAACGACTGAGGATGAATTGGATAAAGCTACTGAAGATGATAAGAAGTTATTTTCATGTAATATGGTTTCAAGGAAATCATTGATCAACACACTTTCTAAAGGTGAATTCACAAAAGTAAAAGACTTGGATTCTACACATGAGATTTGGACAAGATTGGAAGCACTATATGTAGGAGATAAGTTTACAAAGCAAGCAAAGTTACAAAACTGGAAGACAAAGATGGAATCATTAAAAAAGAGAGATGATGAGAACATTAGGGCATATGTACAGAGAATTACTGAAGTGGTTATTGGCATCAAAAACTCTAGAGGTACTTATAGTGAGGAAGAAGTGATTGCGAAGATACTCAGATCTCTAACACCTGCATACAAAACTAAAGTACAAGCTATAGAGGAGATTATACCCTTGACTTCAAACTTTAATAGAGAGATGTTGATTGGAAAGCTAACTAATTTTGAGGTCGCAGAAATGGGATATTCTTTACCTAAAGTTAAGTCAGCATTCAAGGCAACTATACATAGAAATAAAAAGACATATATGGAATTGCGAGCACCAGCAATAGTGACTTGAGAGAAGAACTTGGAGACTATGTTGATGAATGGGAACAAATATAGGAGGAAGAAAGAAAGGTAGATGAAGTGGTAGCTCTAATAGCTAGAAGAGAAAAGATAGGTAAGGGTAAATTTGAAGGCAAATTACCTTTGAAATGTTTTTCATGCAACAAGATTGGACATTTTGCATCTCAATGTCCTACAAGGGTTCCAAACCATAAACCTAAGTTTTACAAATCAAAGTATTCAAAAGACAAGGAATGTTATTATGCTAGTGAAGGTGTATCTGATGATGATGTTGATTATGATGAAATTGGATTTATTTCTATTAAGGATGATGAACCTATACATGAAGAGAAAGCCATAGTATCTTGTGTTGAAAACAAATACAAATGGGTTATAGATAGTGGTTGTTCACATCATATGATTAGAGATAAAAAAAAACAATTTTGTTAGTCTAAAAAGATATGATGGTGGTGTTGTTAGATTTGGTGACAATACTCCTAAGCTTATCATTGGAGTTGGATATATTTCTCTGGATGGAAAGACTAATATTGACAATGTACTGCTTGTTGATGGACTTAAGAATAATCAGTTGAGTGTTGGACATCTAGTGGACAAAGGTTATAAATTGAAATTCATTGATGGGAAATGTTCTATCAAAAGTAAATTAGGAGACTTGATCACATCTGGTACTAAATCTAGAGGTAATGTATTTGAATTGAATACATATGAAGCTTCTTGTTTTATTGTGAAGGTTGATGACAGTTGGTTATGGCATAGAAGATTTTGTCATGTTAACTTTGATAACATTGTGAAGGCAAGTATGACAAATGTTGTAAGAGATATACCTTTAAGATTGTGAAACCATCTAACACTATGTTTAGAGAGTGTGTTATGGGGAAGCAGACTAGAAGCAGTTTTAAAAGAAAACATTAATCAACAAAAGGGAAGTTGGATCTAGTACATACAGATTTGTGTGTTCCTACAAGAACAAGATCTTATTATGGTGAAAGGTACTTTATACTTTTTGTTGATGACTTTTCTAGAATGATGTGGGTTTTCAGAAATAAAATGGATGAGGAAGGAACAGTGGTAAGAATAAGGCTACACTGGTTTGTAAACGCTACTCGCAACAAGAAGGCATAGACTTTGAAGAAACATTTGCTCATGTTGCTAGACTAGAATCTGTGAGATTATTTCTTGCTTATGTTGCACATAAAGACTTTAAAGTATATCATATAGATGTGAAATCAACATTCTTGAATTGAGATTTGGAAGAATAAGTATGCATAGAGCAACCTGATGGATTTCCTTTGATAGAAGATGAAGACATGGTCTATAAGTTGAAGAAAACATTGTATGGACTAAAACAAGCACCGAGAGCATGGTAAGAAAGACTAGACAAGTATCTACTTTGTCTTGGTTTCAGAAAAGGTAATGCAGACAATAATTTATACTTAAGAATTGATGAAGATGGAATCTTAATCATAGAAGTTTTTGTTGATGATATCATTTTTTGAGGCAATGATAAAATGAGTAAGAATTTCTCTAAAGAAATGGAAAATGAATTTGAAATGTTAATGATTGGTGAGATGAAATTTTTTCTTGGTTTGTAAATTAATCAAAGTAAGAATGATATTTGTATATCTTAAACCAAGTATCTTAAGGAAATGTTGAAGAAGTTTGGAATGGAAGATTGTAAACCTGTTGGGACACCCATGGTGACTGCATACAATCTGACTAGTAATGATGAGACTCAAAGTGTTTGTCAGAAAAAGTACAGATCGATGATTGGTGGTCTACAATATCTAACTCACAATAGACCAGATATTTCCAATGCAGTTGGAATTGTGGAAAGATATCAATCAGATCCTAAAGAGACACACCTTGCTATTGTGAAAATAATTTTCAGATACTTGAAAGGAACAATAGAATATGGATCATGGTATGAAAAATCAGATGATTTTATTTTACAGGCTTACGCCGATGCTGATTGGGCAGGTAATGTGGATGATAGAAAGGTGGTGGAGCATTTTTCCTTGGGAAAAGGATGGTTTCTTGGTTAAGTAAGAAGCAGGACTGTATTGCTCAGTCTATTGCTGAATCAAAGTATATTGTTGTTGTTATAAATTGTACACAAGTTATTTGGATGAAACAAATGTTGAAGGACATTGGAATAATTTTTGAAGAGCCAGTGGTTATCCATTGTGATAAAACTAGCCTAGTGAATATGTCAAAGAATCTTGTAATGCATTCAAAGACTAAACATATTTTTATTAAGTATCATTTTTTTAGGGACAAGGTTACAGAGAAAGAGATTAGACTGGAGTATATTGGCACAAAGGAACAAATAACATATATATTTACAAAACCTTTGCCAAAAGATGCTTTTGAATATCTCAAAAGCATGCTTTGGGTGAGAGCCCCTCCCAGTGGTAATTAATTGATGTAGGCATGCATCAGTCCAGTGGCTTTCAGAGCTTTATCATTTTCTAGACTTGATGTATGGATCTACTACTGAGGGGGAGTGATCACAAGAACACTATGGAGTGCATTTGGGTGATTTTGCACCTAGTTGTTAGACATGAAGATTTGAAAAAGATACACCTTACAGAAGATTGCAAAAGAGTTATGGAACCCTTTGCCATTGTTGTCAAAGGGGGAAATATTCTATGTGAAAATCCCTACTATTTTGGGGAGATTTGTGTTGAGGATATTGAGAAGATTATATTGAGAGAGAGTACTTTTTGGGTTGATGGATTTTCCCATATGTTTTCATCAATGTCAAAGGGGAGATTGTTGGATGATATCAAATTTGGGTACTACTGATGTTGTTGATATTCATGTTTTGTCACTGATGTAAATATATGTTTTTGTGAAGTGAACAGACTGGTTATTACTGTTGTATGATGACTAACATAAGTGTACGGACACTGTATGGATGAATCAGAATGATCAAAGATAAGGATATGAAGAAGGATGCATGAGGACCTTATTCCTAAGGTTTCTTAGCTTAATATTTCATATTGGAGATGTTACAGATGTTTTAGTGAAGATTGATTTCTGGACCGTGACAGTGATGCTTGACAGAGCAGGTCTATGTGTTTTGGGTATATCTTACAGGCGAAGATGATTCAGAGTATACAAACTTAAGGGATAACAGAGGAAACATTGAGGAATTTTTTTTGTTGATCGATAGTCGTGAGATTGTTGGTGACATCAGCTATGGTGTGTATTCTGGAGAAGACCTATTTGTTGGCCAACTTCAGAGATAGAGCGTGTATTATAGATTGTGAGCATGGATTATGGATCTTGGAGTATATCTGATGTATTGTAATTGATATTTACTTATTTTAGGTACATTTTGTATCTTATAAAAGGGTTAAATAATTATTTGTATATTGGGAAAGCTTGATTGGATGACCTAATCAATTATTGTAATAGAGTATATATGAGAGATATTTTATTTTAAAAAGATATGGTAGAATGTGATAGTGGAATGATGAGAAGATAATTGTAGAAGCTATAAAGCTTGATTGGCTACTAGATGTAGAGCAGAGTTTGTGATTAGAGTACTTCATTGAAACTAACCAAGCAAAGACATGCTATCAGATAGTTCACTTGATTGTATATTTCGATATACACTTGTTTGGATTGTTAATCCTTGAGGGTGGTTTTAACCTTCTTTAGGTATTGTGCTTGGGCAGTGAGCCCACTGTTACTCTTGAATCCTAATAGGGTTTGTCCTTTAATAGGGACTATGTGCTATAATTTTGTAATAAGCTCCTAATAGGGCTAAATCTTTTAGCAGGGATACTTTACTCTCAGTACATCATTTGTGGGTATTAATTCCCACCAGGGTTTTATATTTAACAGGGTTTCCTCGACAATAAAGGATTGTGTTGGAATTTACTGTGTTATCATTTGCATTGTGGATTTGGTTTATAAAGTTTAAAGTTTAATAATATGTATCACAACTGATTCACCTCCCTCTCAGTTGTGCTTGTGGACTATTATTCCTAACAAGACGTGTACAAATCCTGAGGTGCAAAAGATCAATGATAAGGGATGGAGGTGGATGAGATCTATGACAAGTGCAATGCTTTGAGCCCAAAGATGCATGAATATTATGATCAAGGGCATTGCGCCTGTGCAACACATGGTGGAGCTGACAGCAGGGTAGGCTAGATGGAGGACGAAATGGCGAGTTCATAGCACAGGCTTGTTAGTGTAACCACCTAGATTTGGTCTGCTCTGACCATAGACCCTATTTTCCCTAAGTGTGATCATACCCGCAATTATGCCCAGACAACTCTTCAATCGACTGGCATAATTCATTCGAATCATATTTAATCTCCTAAGTGATATAATCACTAATTTATACATTAATCACTTTAGCCAATCCAATCAATTCAATTCAATCAATTCAAATCGATAACCTGGCTAGGGTAATTAATTTAAAATAAATTAATGAAATCCTAATCATACCTCATCACTTGCAAAATCAATCCCCTAGCCTCATTGATTCAATTTGGCTATAGTCCTAATTAATTATTATAAAGCAATCAAAAGCTTAAATGATTAATTAAATCCCTATTATTGAGTGAATATGTTATTACAAAAATTCATTTCATTAATATTCCCTCTAACCTAACCAATCTCAACTACTCAACCATGAGCTCAAACTCATCCCAACCCCTTCTCACATGCTAATTCTTCTTAATTAGCTAATTAACCCTAATTGGCTAATCCCCCCTCTACTCATTCTCTCTCCTCCCATCTCTATCTCCTTAATCACATGCCTTAAGCCTTTATCCTAATCCTAAGCTACCCTTAAGCTTGTCACATTCCATTAAGGTGTGATTAGGAATTCAACCCTCCCCCTA